>BRDA01094155.1:0-10198 GCA_036984385.1 Crenuchus spilurus | reverse complement strand
GTTCGGGATACAGACACAGTCGCTACTTTTAAATCAAGACTCAAAACCCACCTGTTCAGTTTAGCTTTTTGTAATTAACCTCTCCTTTCCAGTTAGTGTCGTTACAGGACTTCATGAACATGGGGAGTTGTGGAAATCTCAGATACTCTGCGATATTGTGCCAACATGCTGGAGGTTGATGATGGCGTTATGGATGGATACCTATCTGTTCTGATGATGCTCTAATATCTGTATTCCCTCTAGTTTTCTTCCTTCCAGTCAGATCAGATGCCATCTGAATGCAAATAATCACCCATGTTTTCTACTGCACTCAGCCTAATTGTTTCTGTTTGCTTTTGTTTTCTTCTCTCTTTTCTGAGGAAAAGGCCACTGAAGGTATTCGATGGATGTTTCACCTGCAGACCACAACTGACCACCCGCACTGCTACACCTAATGTGGTCAATTCCTTCTGCTCCAGAGTGGGTCTTCCTGCGGTTGACACCAGACCTGCTACACACTAACATCTACTACTAGAAATGATCGGACTGAAGCTCTAATACTACTACATTTACTGCATGTTACATTTAACTAAGGATGTAAATCTCTACCAGTATCAGTAGTTTGATCAGAGGAGGATGGATCCCCTTTGTGAGTCTGGTTCCTCCCAAGGTTTCTTCCTCCAGCCTTGAGGGAGTTTTTCCTTGCCACTGTCGCCTCGGCTTGCTCACATTGGACTAAGAATCAAAATGTCTGATACTGATTATGTAAAGCTGCTTTGTGACAATGTCCATTGTAAAAAGCGCTATATAAATACATTTTGATTGATTGATTGATTGAAGTTTCTCCTGAAACTCCAGAGAACACCAAATACATAACAAAAACTGAGTTTCTTCAGTGGACCACTGTACACTACGAGTCGCCTCAGGGCGCAGGCACATTTGGTTCGCACTGAAAAACCAAATATTTTTTGGTTCCCGCTGCAGGAACGAACGTTCCTGGTTCGGGGCGCTCTTTTTATTGGTGGAAATGCGCCGAATGGTTCAAAATTAGGTTCGTGAACCAGAACGGTGCCGGTTCCGTGTCGGTGGAAAAGTGCTAAGAGTGTATTTAAGCCCCGGTTTGTTTCTAGTTGTACTGCCATTGTATTTCTATGTATTACAAAGGTTTTTTAATGCATGGTCCTTACTATAAGGTAATAGGAATAATTTTTAGGGTACCACACCAGAAGTTGTGTAACAAACACGAGTTTGCGAGAAACGGTGGAACTGAAAGTGTGTGAATGAACATAAAGCAATGCTTAAGCCCAAAAATTTGATAATACCGGCCCTGAAACTTTCTTCAAGCTTAAAACACAGATCCATGACTGAATGTTGGTACTCAAGTGGTTTGTGTAAACAGCTGTTTACAGGGTTGACCAATCAAACAGAGGCTATCCTGCCGCAAAGCACCAGCAGCAAAGATGCTACGGGATGTTATATAAGGCTAAACTTGGAAGGAGATTTGCCAGCTTGCACAAATGCACAGCCATATGCCTTGGGAAACAAAGCACTGATGTTTAAGAGTGAATATAAAGCAGCAATGGAGCTGTCATCTCTGAAGAAGAAAGTAGCTGTGAGAATAGATGGTGGGTTGCAGGGCTGTGTAATGTAAGCTTAACGCGTGTCACTGCTCTCGACAGACGTGAACAAGGGATTCCTGAATCTACAATTTAAATTCCAGAGTGATGCTCAACAGAGAATAATTAAACCTGACTTTGATAGCGCTTCTACTGTCCTGATGGAATAATTATTTTGATGCAAATGACAGACAACATGTGCTACAACACAACATTTAGTCAGAAAAGTGCTGAGTGTTGAATTTGGATTTAAAAAGTCTTAAATTCTCAGTCTCAGTATTACATCCTCAGGCTTGTTATTTGGCAATCATATGGAAAGAAATTTTGGGTCACTGCAGGATTTTTAAGCATTAAAGACACAAAAGGGCCATTATTTACCTTTATAATGAGTGGAGCGATGTCATACACTATGTGTCCAAATGTTTGTGGACATCCCTTGTGATAATTGCATTGCACACAAAGCTTGTCTAGTCCCTGCAGAGAAATACACTGCTTAAAAAAAATAAAGGGAACACTAAAATAACACATCCTAGATCTCAATGAATAAAATATTCCAGTTCAAAATCTTTATTTAGTACATAGTGGAATGCGTTGAGAACAAAATAACATAAAAATGATCAAAATTATGACCCCTTGGAGGTCTGGATTTGGAATCAAACTCAAAATCTCATACCACCCTCATGGAGTCTGTTTCTGACAGTTTGAGCAGAAACATGGATATTAGTGGTCTGCTGGAGGTCCCCTTTATCTGGCAAAACTCCTTCACCATTATGTCCCCACTCGTAGATTAAGATCATCTGATACTGGTCTCCTGGTTGTCCCCAGATTTAAGCTTGTCACCATGGGTGGTCGGTCATTTAGTGTGGCTGCACCGACACTTTGGAACTCTCTTCCTCTCTCTCTCCGTCTATCATCATCCCTACACACTTTCAAAACTCAGCTAAAAACTCACTTGTTTATTCAATATTTCCATTCAACTTAACCTTAAGTGTGTTGTATGATTTGTCCATATGTTTTCCATTTTTTGTTGTCAGTTTTTTTTGTTTGTTTTTGTTTACCTATTCCACCTCTATGTAAAGCGTCCTTGGGTTTCTTGAAAGGCGCTATATAAATGGAACTTATTATTATTATTATTATTATTATTTTGCAGGGCTCTGGCTCTGCTCCTCCTGTTCCTCCTTGCACAAAGGAGGAGGTAGCGGTCCTGCTGCTGGTTTGTTGCCGTCTTACGGCCTCCTCCATGTCTCCTGGTGTACTGGCCTGTCTCCTGGTATCTGCTCCATGCTCTGGACACTGTGCTGACAGACACAGCAAACCTTCTTGCCACAGCTCACATTGATGTGCCATCCTGGATGAGCTGCACTACCTGAGCAACTTCTGTGGGTTGTAGACATCACCTCATGCTACCTCTATGGTGAGAGAACTGACAGAATGCAAAAGTGACCAAAACATCAGCCAGAAAGGATGAGAACAGAGAAAAGGTCTGTGGTCACCACCTGCAGAATCACTCCTGTATAGAGGTTGTCTTGCTATTTGCCTCTCATTTCTACCTGTTGTCTGTTCCATTTGCACAACAGCAGGTAAAAGTGATTCACAGTCAGTGTTGCTTCCTAACTGGACAGGTTGGTTTCACAGAAATGTGGTTGACTTGGAGTTACATTGTATTGTTTAAGTGTTCCTTTTATTTTTTTGAGCAGTGTATATAGAATAGGACTCTCTGAAGCAGATAAACGTTGGCATCTATTGGCACCATGTCTAAGGCCAGGTGTGGGCTAGACAGGTCTAAAGCGCCCCAGCATTGAGCTGTGGAGTAGTGGAACTGTGTTCTCAAATGATGGTGCTCCCTGCAGTACTTTTGGGGTGAGTTGGGGTTGAGGTAGGATGACAATCATCCAACTTCCTAACACTCTTCTTGCTGAATGCAATCAAATGCTCACAGCAATGCTCCAAAATCTAATAGAAGCTCTTAATAGTACAGTAGAGACTGTTATGCCAGCAAAAGCAGGATATTCTGAGTTTTTTAGGTCACTGAAAGATGAAGTCATGTTTAAACACATGAGAACATAAAGGTTTTTATTTATCAGTGTTGTTAGATATTTTCCAAAACTGCTTGGCGATGGTCTCAATGCTGGTGTCACAAATTCATATGTTGCACAAATTCTTGACATTCATAAAATGACATTTCTATTCTTTTATTTTGTTGTTTTCTTTCCTTTGCTGAGAAGTATTCACCTTCTGAGTTGTTTGTCTAGTTTTCAATTCTCTATTTACAAACCTTACATGAGTCAGAGGAGAGAGCGAGTGTAAGATAAGACCTCTTTTATTTGAAGGAGCAGCATGTTGGTTGTTGTTTGAGAATCTGGAGAGAGCAGAGCTTTTGTGTACTCTGGTATAAAAGGTGCTCTTCTGAAGTGTTGCTGTTGGTGCCATTTTTAAACTGAACACACTATGCTGCTGTTACCTCATAAGCTACATGTTATTAATCAAACATTTAATATATCATTTTGATATTGTAATGTTAACTGAGAGATAACAAACATCACTGCACTGCCTAAAACTAAGCTTTGAGTGACCTCACTTGCAACCCCTCTCCTGAGAAAGTCACTGTTTACAGCAAAGTGCTGTAATACTTTAAATGATGATGCTTTGCTTTAGAAGATGCTGTATCCATATATTGAAATTGCATCTGTTCTACATTCTTACATTGTCAGAGTGGATGGAAAAGGTGAGAGAAGAACTCTTTTTTTCTGAATTAGATTTGGTCAAGTCATTATTAGCTATGCTTGCATTTTTGGTTGAATTATGCAGCTCTTTGATTTCTTCAAAGGCGTGAGAGACAGCTCAGCAGAGATAGATCACTGTAATTTATATGCAGACAAAGTACATCTTGCTGCAGCTCAGAAAAATATAGTACTCTGAAAAAGTTTTGGGGCAGAAAAGTCGAAAAATGTTTGTTTTGCTGAATGCTCAAAATTAAGATTCTAAGTCAACGTAAAAAGATGAATTTGAGGCAGAATATGACTTTATTTGTGGCTACATCTGGACGTACAGCCATGCAAAAAAAAAAGAAAGATCAGAATGGCTTATAGATCAGGAGTTGATTGGCCAATCACAGTAATTCTGCCATAAAAACTCAGAAGAGGATACACCATGCAACCTGGTGGTGGTGGTGAGGAAAGAAGATGCAGAGGCGAATTGCTTACTTTTAAAGTTGAGTAGTAACTTGTGATTGGCCAGGAAGCTGAATGAATGGGTGACATAATACTGCTTAGGTAAACACTGATGAGCACTGATGAGTTTTTATTATAGAACTTCCACTTCCACTTAATTACCATGGTCAGAAAATATTTGGTAGTAGTTTTGGCACTGGTGGCAGATGTTAGTCCTCCTGTAAAATGAAATTGGCATCTCCAAGCTTGTCGGCAGATGTAAATGTAGTGGGATGACCTGTTGGTTAACGCAGCATGGAGTTGATTGGTTTAAGAATGCAGCATGATGATGTAAGCATTGGTGTCACATATAAAGCTACAGGTCCCCAACTGCTGGGAGTAGTTTTGTGGATAGTTGCTAATTTTTTAGGAAAAGGAAATTGGCATCTCCATAAAGCTTGTCGGCAAATGGAAGTATGAAGTGCTCAGAAATCTCCTGGTAGATGACTGTTGACTTTGGACTACAGAAACTTGACACTGGACTTCAGACTCTTTGGATTCTGTGTCTCTCCACTCTTCTTCCAGACTCTAGGGCCTTGATTTACAAATTAAATTGACTGACAAAACTGACTTTCATCTGAAAGGAGGCCTTTGGAGCACTGAGAAACAGCCCAGGTAAGATTATTCTGACATTGTCTCTGGTTCAGGAATGGCTTGATATTAGAAATGCTGCAGCTCTAGACTGAGAGATACACAGTATTTATACTGTTTGAATTTACTCAAACGTGCAATATATTCTATAAACTATAAATATAAACTTGAAATGTGACTTTACATGTAATGTAAACATTAACATTTTGGATTAAACTCATTTTTATTTTAGTCATGTTTTTATATTTTAATTAAGTAATTTAGTTATGTTTTTCTTATAAAGTACACTGCAAAAAATGATTTTTAAGAAAGTAAAAAAATAACTTGTTTATGGACATTTTATTCTTATTTTTGTCAAAAAAATATAAATATATATTTTTAACAAGCAGGTTTTGCACAATAAAATTAAGCTCATTCTAAGAACATATTTCTAACTTTTTCTTAATAAGATATTTCAGCTCATCTTGAGCTTTATATACCAGTTTCAGGTTATGACTATGGTTTGGTTGAAATTCCAGAATAAGAATAAGATTAATTTTCTTATTTAAAGAATAATGCCACTTAAACAAATTCTCAATTTAAGAAATGTATTTAATGACTCTAAATCAAGAGTTTGTAACACTCATTAAAAAAAAAAAAATTCTTAAGAAAAGCAATTTTTGCTTGTAAGAAGCACAATTTTCTTTAATTATTGACTATTTCGTTTAATTTAAAAACACATATGAGTTTTTAAGATCTAGTTTTAAGAGCAACTTTTGCTTACCCCATTGGCAGATTTCTTTTCACAAAACAAGTAAAATTGATCACATTTAGTAATATATGACTTATTTCAAGTAGTGCTGTTTTTACTCTTCACCTTGAATGAAATCAGTGAACAAGAATTACATTTATTTTAATTTGATCTTCTCTGATCTCTGATCTGATGTTTGTTGGTGAAGGTCGGGCATGGGGTGGTATCTTCACGGGGTGTATGCATGACCCTACTCATAAATTGGCAGTGCTGTGTATATGTGTTTATAGACCGAGAGGCCACTAATGATGTATTTATCAGCTGTGTTTGTGCTTAGCTGCCCAAATTGCCCTCTTATGAACTGCTTTACATAACCTCTTCACTTTCACATCCTTGCATCTGTCCCTTGGGGGTACACAATTCAATGCCATCTCAGTCTCTCTCTCTGGCTCTCTTTCAGCCTCTGGATGGTAGAATAACCTGCCTGTAGCCATTAGCCATTGTGTGAATTCATTTGGATAAGATGGCCTACATTCCTTCCTAATTTATTTTGTCTATTGTCTTGTTGATGCATTCTGCTGCCTTTCTCTACTCATCCTTACCATTAATGCTATATAGAGACACAGCAATAACATTTGGTAAGGTTTAGGCAAAACAACCTTACAAATATACATCAGTGTTTTGTTCTGCATCCCACATTTTGGTGTGTAGGGGGGATGGGGAGGGTGAGCACCTGACCTTATTTCTCTCTGACTGTAAAAGTGATCAGCAGTGGCGATGAGGTGGTGCATTCACAGGCATCAGAGGAGGTCTGTGTGAGTCTGCACCCTCCTAGGGTCAGGGACATTACAAATGATAGGGAGAGCCAATGAATGGGTAAATCAATTGGCTTCCAAACACATTAGGGAGAAAATTGGGTAAAAAATTATAATAATAAAAAAAAAAAATCATGAAAGTTCAATTTTGTTTCATGTGAAGTGACATATTTTAAGACTAATGAACATAAACTATACAACATTTTGGCTTTTTGAATGCAATTATGAACAAAAATTTAGATTTTCATTTATTTCTAATTTTATGACGTATGACAAACATTTGAGTTTAATCAAGTTTCCTAAAATGCCTAGAACATCCAGTGCTGTGGCTCCCCAGCAGCAGGATCAGGAAACACTGGGAATGAAGGAAAATAATATTGGTATTCACTGATGTTGATCAATATTTACATTGTTCTGTATTTAAACATGGTTATGCTCACATTTTAACACCAGCATGACAATATCTGAAATGTCCTCTATGGTTGGCATTTATGGAGAGCTAAAAGCCAGTAATTGGATTTTCTGTCTAAATTTTCATGCCCAAATGTTAGTGTTTTTTATGCAGCAGCTGCACAAAATAAATGTACAATGTTGATGTGTTTTTTGTAAAGGATCCATTTAAATGATCAGTAAATGTTTTATTTTATTATTATTATTATTATTATTATTATTATTATTATTATTATTATTATTATTATTATTATTATTAATTATTTGGGATATGTAGTTGCAAGAAAACATATGTGAACCCCTTGTTATTACTTGGATTTCTACATAAATTGGTAATTAAATGTGTTCTGAATGAGTTATTTGAAACTATCATGTTTATTTGACTTTCTCACCATCTCTGAAAAAGACATTAAATAACATAGCATATATGCATTTTGTTTTGTATCATATTTGATAAATTCAGTGTCTGTTACTCACATCTAATCAAATCAAAACATACAGAACACATTGTATAAATTTAATTTCCTTCACATTTCAAACTGCATGTATCCAGTGGTGCATGCAGTGTATGGAAAATCCAGTAGGGGGAAAAAACACGTATATAATTTTATAAATTAGGTTTTTCTTATTTATTTAAATATAAATTCTTATCTTTATATTAAAGAAATATCATTTAATTATCACACTGATAATGAAGAGGTCTTAAAACTCTGTATGATACACTTGGTTTCATTGGGTTGAAACAAACATAAAAAAAAAAATGTCTTTCACACATTTACACATTTTTTCACACATGTTCTGATAATGATAATTTCAAACTGTCCTAATGATTCCAGCAGAGTATTAAAGAAATAGAGGTGTAAAACATGTTTGACCCTGTTGTGTGTGCAATATGTTGTGGGTAACATTTGTCCCAGTTTTGTCTGGAGGTAGATAAAAATGATCCCTTCAATTAGCCAACAGCACTTGTTAGATATTAATTATTATTATTTTAATGTTATGCAGTGGATATTGTCCATAATAACACTGCTTATCAAACTATTTCATCTCTGTAACCAATTGATTTAGGCTTATTTCACTTTTCTGAATGTTTTTCCTCATTATTTTAGAAGCATGTAAAATTCATTCCCATTGGTTTTTCAGTTCAGTATTGAAATACTGCTCTTCTTCACTAAGCGTGGGATTATTCATACACCCTAAATCTGTTTACTTTCCCACTCCAACCATCTCGCTCTTTCTGTGCTCGTTCTGTCTCTTTGCCAACAGTTTTTCTGTAGTAATTTACTGCTCTGACCCTTATTTATGTACTGCTCATTAACTGGGTTATGACCATGGCTCCCTCTCCTTTCCCCAGCCACAGTCCCCATCTCCGGCCATGCCCGGGCAGCCTCGTTACCGAATGGCACTCAGGTAGGAGACACAGGACAGTCATAAAATTCTGGAACAGTACCATTTCCCACTGGTGTGACGTCATGCCAGCCTGTAGAAACCAACAGAGAGTGAGAGAACAATCTTATATCAAGCTTTGTTTATCATGTTTATTATCATGATTATTAAACATTACAGCTGAGAATAAATAAGAAACAGTTTTTGAACAGTTTGAATTTTGAAATGTTTCAAGAACTTTTATTTAAAAAATATTTTAAAAGTTTAGCCCATGTGAGTTCAGTAGTTCAAAGTTCACAAAAACCCTTCCTAAATTGATATAATTGAAAAAGAACACAACAGCAGCAACAATTGGCTTTTATATCTGTCGTTACTTATTTATAGTAAATCATTCAGTAAATGTTTTAATGCTTAAAACCTAGCAAAACCTAATTTTTCACATTGTTTAATATGAACATATGAGAAGAGCCATTTGTCTCTTCAAAGACTAGAATTGTCCAGACTGTGGTCTTCTCTGATGTTCTTCTTGAACAATAAATAAAACAGGACAGAAAGAATACTGATGTCTTTGAAGTGTTGGAGAAGACTTGGGAGACAGCAAAGAAAATACATAAATGGATCATTAACCAAATAAAACCTCACCTTTCAGTAGAAGCCTGAATAATCAAGCTGAAGATCTCTGATTCTGGACACATTATGAGAAGAATCAGTTTAATTGAGTTGAATTGAGCTGACAGTTATGCTGGAACAGTTGAAGATAAAAAAAAGAAAAAGGACCACCAACAACATGAATGGATACAGTTGGAGGAATTGTGCAAAATCCATTAAGAAACCTGAAGACCCAAAAAGAAGACTGGACAACATATGTCTGCTTTTCCAGTGGAAAGAGCATTTTTTGGAAGTTAACTTCAATTTTTTTTGCCATTTAAGTGTTTACAGTATATTTTGTCTGATTTTAGAAGGGTATAATACTGCTTGGAATGTTATTCTTTGTCCCAAATGTTTTTTCCATATAGTGTATACTAGTATCCATAATATTTCTTAAGCATAACTGAATTTCCATAACAAAGCCAAAGTGTTTTTTTTTTTTTTTTTTTTGGATTCTAGTATGAACATGAGAAAAAGAAAATGAGAGTCAGTGAGAGAAAGAGAGCCCTTTGAGTCAATGTGCCAGTGACATTTAAAACCCTGATGAGTGCGGTGGAAGTGAAAGGTCAAGTGGGAAAGTGTAAGGCAGGTCGTTTTTTGGTGTATAAACACTGAGTTTAGGCCAGATAAATGGTCCCAGAGCAGTCAATGTCAGCGAATGTCAAGTGACGTTCTCCTTCACCTCATTCTCATATATATATAAATATGAGAATATGAGACAGAGGTGAAGGAGAACGTCACTTGACACACACACACACACACAAATATATATAT
>BRDA01094154.1:0-12739 GCA_036984385.1 Crenuchus spilurus | reverse complement strand
TTAGTCATGTTTGTATCTTACGAAAAAAATAACAAAATATAGGATTGAGGCAGAAGCAAATAGGCCTGAGTTTCTGAAAATCTTTTCCTCACTGTTCCCTGGAATGTGTCATGTAATTAGCAAATCAATAATGGCTAATGGCCTTCTCAGCAGGGTGTCGGGCTGGGGGGGTGGTAGGGGCAGTGGTAAAATTTAACCAGGTTCTGGGGTTTTAGGAGGTGTGGTAAAATTCTACCAGGTTTTGTTGTTCTATTTAAGAGTCAATGACAGTAGCTCCTCTGTTGCTGCAATTTGTGTTGGTTTGTTTAGTTTTTTCAGATTCACTGGGAATATGGTTCATGGGCCACTTTGGGAATGATGTTCTGGAGTAAAAACTTTGTCAGTCTCTTCTTCTGAAAAGTAAAGAACAGAAATAAGAAGTTGCATATACATCATCCAGACTTGATAACAAACTAAGAGTTAAATATTCAATATTAAATAGGCCATGACGTCCACCAAAATGGATGTTACTGGATACAAGCATGATGAACAGTAAAAAAAAAAAAATAATAATAATAATTATGTGGATATATCATCATAATTACGTGTTTATTTTGGATTTAAATATATCAATACTTTCAGCTGCTCTCACCTCTACTGGAGGTCTGTTCCAAAAGTTTGGAGCTTAGTGGCGAAAAGCAGCATCACCACAAATTCAGTTTCTTTTAAGATAAATTTTAAAAGTATGACTACTAGTTTTTAAAGCTCTAAATACATGAACATCATACTATCTCTGTATGTTCTTTGGCTGATCTTTGAGATATAGTGCTGCAAGTCTAAGGTACCAAATATTAATAAAAAGAGAAGTTTGGAAGAAGAGTTGTTTTTAACTTGCCAATAGAGATTGGACATCAGTACAAGAATTTCAAAGGCAGCTGAATACATAATTTTATAAACAATTATATAGTTTTTATTTTGTATTTTGGGTACCAATTATATTTTTGTTCCTTTATTTATAACCAATTAATTCTTATTTTATAGCAAATCAACTTTTATTAGGTAATTTAATTTTAGTTTGATTTTATTTGATACAGTTTGATTTTTTAAATTTTATTTACCAATAATATTTTCATGTTTATTTTTATTCAAATGGTTCTTATTTTAAAGCCATAAAGATTATTATTTTTTATTTTATTAATACTTTTTTGTTTGCTTTTTTTTCTGTCTTTAGTTAGCTGAGCGCTATGGGAACATTGTTGGCCTGTACTTAGGTGAAAGGCCAGCAGTGGTTCTTACTGGTCTGAAGGCTGTGAAGGAAGCTCTGGTGACTAAAGCTGCAGACTTTTCAGGACGGCCACAAACCACAATGGTCAACCATCTGGCACAAGGGAAAGGTGAAGTCCATAAACACTTACTGACATGATCATTAGACTAGAATTAAATTCTGTGTACAGAATATAATTAACAATATTTTACTAAGAGCCCAATGACAATGTGTTTTTTGGAATTTTACTTCTATGAATTAAGCTGACAAAATGCACAGGGACATAACCAAATGTCTTGAACTTAACATGATTAAATGTGGCAGGTCTCATATTTGTTGACTATGGTCTTGCATGGAAGGAGCATCGGCGCTTCGCCCTCACGACCCTGAGGAACTTTGGCATGGGAAAGCAGTCCATGGAGGACAGGATTCTGGGAGAGACTGAACATCTTGTTGCACGCTTGGAGAAAAGTGCTGGTATCCTTCAATTTTCATTAATTGTACTAGTGCATCTCTAAAAATTAGTACATAATGAAAGTTCATAATCTAATTCTGGTTTGAGATTCATTCATGAATTTACATTGTGTCTCTGTAGGAGTCTCCATCGATCCTGAGACTTTGTTCCATGATGCAGCATCAAATATCATCTACCTGGTTTTATTTGGCATCCGCTATGATTATGGGGATAAAATTCTTAAAGAGTATGTGAGCCGCTTCACTACAATTACAAAGACTGCCACTGGACCCTGGGCAATGGTAGGACATTGTTTTTTTTTATTATTTTGAGGTTGCACTTGAACAACAAATACAATGACAACACTGTATATCGCTGTCAAACATGATACAAACAAGAAGACTATAAATCAAAATAGTCTCTGAAAGGCTCTACCCAATACTCTCCAGGTAGGTCCAAAGAGGGTGCATGCCCTCCAAAATCTTTCTGATCTCTGGTGAAGGTCATAAGTCAGTTTCTCAAGAGGGAGGAGGGCCGTAAGCTGAGAGAGCCACACATTCAATGATGGGGCTTGTTGAGATGACCAAATCAGTAAAACACACTTTTCTGCTATATAAGCAGACAAAGCAAAAACCTGTCTCTGCTGAAAATCAAAAGTATCTTCAAGTTGGGCACTAAGCAGGTACAGTGAGGAGTGTATATCAAACTGCCTATCCAAAATATGCTCCATTGCAGAGTGCATTTCATTCCAAAATGTTTTGATTTTAATACAGGTCCAGTAAGAGTGAATAAATGTGCCTTTTTGTGCCTGACATTTGAAGCACAGATCAGACTTTTCTGGATATATATTGTGTAGCTGTACTGGTGTAAAATAAAGTCTTTGTATGAATTTGAAATTAAGTTTGTGCAAAGTGTGTGAAGTACACTTAGGGTACAAGTTTAAATAAACAGAGTCCCATAACTTTTGATCAAGTTCCGCTTCCAAATCTTTCTGCCAAATATTTTTTAAATTTATCAGTGAGGACGAAGATTCAATAGACAGAATAATGTATATCTTTGAAATCAGCCCATTAGGGTCATACCATTTGGTGAAAAACTGTTTCATCTGTCAGATCCATTCGTAGTCCACCCTTATCTAAAAGAGACTTAAGAAAAAGTCTAATTTTGAAGATACCTGAAAAAATCAGATTTTGGTCATTTATATTTTTGTTGAATATCCAAAAAGGGCATCTGAGAACAGACAGGAAATCTATGTAATTCCCTGTCTATACCAATTGAGGAGCCCTGTATTATGCAACTGAGAAGGAAAATCTGGGTTAAATGCAAGTGGAGAGAACAGAGACAGACATATATGTATTTTAAAATGCTTTTTAACATCTTTCCACATCAGTAGAGTGTTGGATACAGCAAAAGAGGCAGAAACATTTTTCAGCTCATTATTAATATACGGTAACATGCAAAGTGAAAGAGGGGAACATGTCCTGGTCTCCATTTTGACCCATAATGAGTCAGATCTGTTGGCACACTAGTCTAAGATGTGTGTGATCTGAGCTGACCAATGATATAGTTGCATGTTTGGTACACCAGTGCCCCCCTTCTTTTTAGTTTTCATTAAATTAACTCATTTAAGTCTAGGTTTTTTCTTATTCCAAATGAACTACATTGTTTTATTAATAGAATAGTTCACCCAGGCCCTGAGTAACTCAGCGGACTAAAGCGTTACCACTACGGTCCGAGGATCGTGAGTTTGTATCCCAATCATGCTGTTTGCTATCGACAGACAGGCCTCGAGACAGCAGAATTTGCAGTGCTCTCTCTTTGGTTAAAATGAATAGCCTACATATATTTTTGTGTGAACTAGTATACCTTTAGACTTTGGAGCAGTTGTGTATAAACTGATAGAACTGTCATTTATAATGTATAGTTAGGAAATACAGTGAGGAAAATAAGTATTTGAACAGTTCTCCCACTTACAAATCATGGAGGGGTCTGAAATTTTCATCTTAGGTGCATGTCCACTGTGAGAGACATAATCTAAAAGAAAAAATCCGGAAATCACAATGTATGATTTTTTAATAATTTATTTGTGTGTTACTGCTGCAAATAAGTATTTGAACACCTGCCAATTCTGGCCCTCAAAGACCTGTTAGTCCGCCTCTAAAAAGTCCACCTCCACTCCACTTATTATTCTAAATTAGAAGCACCTATTTGAGGTTGATAGCTGCATAAAGACACCTGCCCACCAAACACAATCAGTAAGACTCCCAACTATTAACACGGCTAAGACCAAAGAGCTGTCCAAAGACACCAGAAACAATATTGTAAACCTTCTCAAGGCTGAAAAGGGCTACAGGGCAATTGCCAAGCAGCTTGCTGAAAAAAGATCAACTGTTGGAGCAATTATTAAAAAATGAAAGAAGCTAAACATAACTGTCAACCTCCCACAGAGTGGGGCTCCATGCAAGATCTCACCTCGTGGTGTATCAATGATCCTAAGAAAGGTGAGGAATCAGCCCAGAACTACACGGGAGGACCTGGTCAATGACCTGAAGAGAGCTTCCAAGGTTACTGTGGCTAATATACTAAGACGTCATGGTTTAAAGTCATGCATGGCAAGGAAAGTTCCCCTGCTTAAATCAGCACATGTCCAGGCCCATCTTAAGTTTGCCCATGACCATTTGGATGATCCAGAGGAGTCATGGGAGAAAGTGCTGTGGTCAGATGAGACCAAAATAGAACTTTTTGGTCCTAATTCCACTCGCCATGTTTGGAGGACGAAGAATGATGAGTACCATCCCAAAAACACCATCCCTACTGTGAAGCATGGGGGTGGAAGCATCATGTTTTGGGGGTGTTTTTCTGCACATGGGACAGGACGACTGCACTGTATTAAGGAGAGGATGACCGGGGCCATGTATTGCAAGATTTTGGGGAACAACCTCCTTCCCTCATTTAGAGCACTGAAGATGGGTCGTGGCTGGGTCTTCCAACATGACAATGACCCAAAGCACACAGCCAGGATAACCAAGGAGTAGCTGTGTAAGAAGCATATCAAGGTTCTGGAGTGGCCTAGCCAGTCTCCAGACCTAAACCCTATAGAAAATCTTTGGAGGGAGCTCAAACTCCGTGTTTCTCAGCAACAGCCCAGAAACCGGGCTGATCTGGAGAAGATCTGTGTGGAGGAATGGGTCACAATCCCTGCTGCAGTGTGTGCAAACCTCGTGGAAAAACTACAGGAAATGTTTGACCTCTGTAAAGGCTATAGTACCAAATATTAACACTGATTTTCACAGGTGTTCAAATACTTATTTGCAGCAGTAACACACAAATAAATTATTAAAAAATCATACATTGTGATTTCCGGATTTTTTCTTTTAGATTATCGCTCTCATAGTGGACATGCCCCTAATATGAAAATTTCAGACCCCTCCATGATTTCTAAGTGGGAGAACTTGCAAATTCACAGGGTGTTATGTGGACAAAAGTGTTGGGACCCCTGCTTGTGTTTGAGTTATGTTGCTCACTGTCTATCCTGTCTTTGCTGGAGTAACTGTCTCTACTGTCCAGTGAAAACATTCTACAAGATTTTGGACCATAGCTGTGAGGACTCATTCAGTGACAGAAGTGACAAAGAGGTGAGGATGTTGGGATGATCACCACCACCTAACCCTCAACTCATCCCAAAAGTATTGGACGAAGAACCATCATTCCAGACAGCACAGTTCCACTGCTCCACAGCTCAGTACTGGGGGACTTTATACCTCTCTAGCCCACACCCAACATTAGACGTGGCTCCATTAGGTTCATGTTTAGTCCTATTCCATTGGCAGTACTTCTCTACAGGGACTAGACAAGCTGTGTGTGCATCTGTGTCAGTGCAACTTAAATTAGCTGAATGCATTCATTAGAAGGGGTGTCCACAAACATTTGGACATGTAGTGTAACAGTGTGGTGTTAGATCCTTGGAAGAAAAACAATTGAATGCTAAGTGATGGTTCCAATATCTTTCTTTGCTGCAGATATATGATACACTTCCTATTTTGAGGTTCGTGACTCTTCCATTTAAGACGGCTTTCTCAAATTATGTGCTTCTAAAAAACATGTCAGCAAGAATGCTCAGCAAACGGAAGACATCCAGAGTCCCAGGAGAGCCAGAAAACTTTGTTGATTGCTATTTCGATGAACTTGATAAGGTGTGTATGTATGAATATAAAGATCTTTCTGATTTTTTTAATATATTGAGAAACTTTCTATGACAAAGCAAACTGTCACTGTCCTATGAAAAATATTTTTTATATAAATTAATGTGAAGAGATTTATTCCCATGATTTGGAGCTTTTGTATTGGTCTATTCTTCATGAATTGTTCATACAATGTAAAATGTATTTCCTGCTTTCAAGTGATGTAGAAATCCAAAAATCTGAAAAAAAAATATTTAGATATTTTAGTATTTTTGAGTAGGTGACATTAACAGAATATGCTTTCTAATCAACAGAGAGGAAACCATGGGTCCTCCTTTGATGAGGATCAGCTTGCAAGATATATTGTGGACCTACATGGTGCTGGAGTAGATACCACCTCCAACACTCTCCTAACAGCATTCCTGTACCTCATAACACATCCAGACATTCAGGGTTTGTCCTGTATATGTGTGTTTCATTATACAGTCATACATCAAAACATTAGAATATTGAGAAAAACAATTTAATTAAACAGTCGTATATTTTTATTCATTACACATAAAGTGACATATTTCAAGTCTTAATTTAGTTTTAATGTTGATCAGTTTGGCTTATAGCTCATGAAAATCAGAAATCCAGTATCCCAAATTATCAGAATATTTCATTTTGAGTGCACGTCTGTTCAGACTGTACAAATACTGTGCATTGCTGCCGCATATAAAGTCACTCCTGAACCAGAGACATTGTCAGAAGTGACTTACTGGACTAAAGAGAAAAAACAGAACTGTTGTTCAGTGGTCTCTTTTCAGATAAAAGGAATTTTTTTCAATTAATCTGAAAATTAAGGTCCTAGAGAGAAGAGTGGGGAGACACAGAATCCAAGGTGTCATCTACCAGGAAATTTTAGATCACTACATGCTTCCATATGCCGACACGCTTTATGAAGATGCTGATTTCCTTTTCCAGCAGGACTTAGTTACTGCCAACAGAGCCTAAACTACTCCCAAATGGTTTGCTGACTCTACTTGACTGACTAGAAAACTCTCCAGACATGAACCCCATAGAGAATTTATGAAGTATAAGATGAGAAATACCCAACTTACAAATACGTATGAAAAGACAACTATCAAAGCAACTTGGGATTCAATAACATGTCAACACTGCCACAAGTTGATTGCCTCTATGCCACACCACACTGATGAAGTAATTTGTAGTAAAAGAGCCTCAACCAAGTATTAAGTACAAAAAAAGAACATACTTTTGAACACTTCTCTATTGTACACCCTTTCCTCATTGATCATTTGAAATACTGTAATTTGAGATACAAAATGTAAGATTTTAAGGAGCTAGGAGCTATACTGATAAGAACAAAAGTTGTTTGTTACGTTTATTATGTGTTTGTGTATGCAACACCCCACCCATAAAGACAGTACATGTCCAAGAAAAATGTACAAAAAAACTTAATGACTTCAAATATGTCACTTTACATGTAATAATTATAAAATATGAGTTAACCTTTGTAAATTAAATTATGAACAAAGTGAACTTTTCACAATATTACATTTTTATGTATGACTGTATATTCTATAGATATTATATATTCTGTATATTCTATATGCTTGTTTTCTTGATAGAGTTAACAGAGACTGTAAAGGTAATATCTTTGATCATTCTAGAGAGATGTCAACAGGAGATTGATGAAGTTCTGGAGGGTAAAGCTCATGTGTCTTTTGAGGACAGACTCAACATGCCGTACACACAGGCTGTGATCCACGAGTGTCAGCGCGTTGCCAGTACTGTCCCTCTTAGTGTGTATCACAGCACCACCAGAGATACTGAACTGATGGGCTACAGCATCCCAAAGGTGAACACTCTCCTTTTCCTTATTTAAAAAAAAAAAAAGCTGACCTGAGATATTGAACTCATGAACTTCAGCATCCCAAAAGTAATGATTTCTCTTTTCAAGCATTACTTATATTTAGTAGAGTAACATCTATGCATTTCTCTGTATTCCAGGGTACTGTCATCATCCCAAACCTCTCCTCAGTGCTGAGTGAGGAAGGTCAGTGGAAGTTTCCTCAAGAGTTCAACCCAAACAACTTCCTAAATGAGCAGGGACAGTTTGAGAAGCCAGAGGCCTTCATACCCTTTTCTACTGGTGAGAGATCAAATGAAAATGAAATATGGTGAACAAATTCCAGAAACCTGCTTTTCCAGCATAAGCTTACCCTCTATTCAGATTTTCTATTCTGGACAATTCCCAGGCCGGGTTCTGTAACATCCATGTGATGCATTGGAGCAGAGAAAACATATGCAGACTAGGACTAAGATTGGAAATGTGAAATCTTTGATAAGCTTTTACTTACTTGATTAACTGACAAACCATGTTGATGTGTTTACATGTGCACAGGCCCTAGGACATGTGTTGGTGAAGGTCTGGCCCGCATGGAGCTCTTCCTCATCTTTGTTACTCTGCTGCGCCGGTTCCAGTTCTCCTGGCCAGAAAACGGAGGGGAACCAGACTTCACTCCTGTATTTGGACTCACAGCAACACCAAAGCCATACAGGATGGGAGTTCACCTGAGAGAGACAGCTAGGAAAATATAGGATGTGGTTCAAAATACCTGTAATGACAATTTATTGTAATTAATTGTGGAATAGAAGAGATAAATATTGTTCAGTTAGCACTAATAGAAATCAAGGAAATGATTAGTTAAACACATATAACTTTTTTTTTAATCCAAAGTTAAAGCAGTAATAACCAGAATAGAGAAAACCTGATAACAATGACTATCCATTTAGACCAGTAATGTTTTGAAATGCTGTATACCCAAATATCAACTGTTATGAAATCAGGTGAAGCTACAAGACACAAGACGTTTTTATATTGTTTATCATCTATATAGACTGCTATGAAGGTCTACAAGAACACATGTTTTGAGTGTTAGAGCTCTTTAAGAGCAAGTGTCTGCATGTATTGAGACAGTAGAATGTTTTGTAAAACCTAATAAGTGGGGACTCATCCTGGATAAGTGTCCAAGGATAAACAGTCAGGTTGGAACTGGATCATCTTGAGCCAGAGCATGTCTCAGCAATAGATTAGTAATTTGAGCTATTTTAAACCTAATAACATTTACTACACATGCAGTTAGTCCTGCTCTCCACAAGGAGGACAGAAGACATGTTCAGCATTATATGTACAGTATTACATTTAGTGAATAATGTTTTGGATGTATGAAAATATGTTCATGAGCTGCATTGTTGTCATACTATCCTGAGCTTTTGTATGAATCCAAATTCATGTATGTATTCAAATTTTCAAGGTCTCAGACTACTCAATACATTTTGAATTTCCCCACTGTGGGACTAATAAAAAAATATTTCTATATTATATTCTAGATTAGTACAAACCGGATTCCAAAAAAGTTGGGACACTAAACTAATTGTGAATAAAAACTGAATGCAATGATGTGGAGATGGCAAATGTCAATATTTTATTCGTAATAGAACATAGATGACAGATCAAAAGTTTAATCTGAGTAAATGTAACATTTTAAAGGAGAAATATGTTGATTCAAAATTTCACAGTGTCAACAAATCCCAAAAAAGTTATATTTATTCTTTATGCATCTTGATGTAAAATATTGCAATATACTATACTGTGATGAACAACCCAGCACAGAATTATTCAATGTTAAGAAAAGACATATTATGCACTTTTGACTCGTTAACTTTTAAATAAGTTGCTTAATGGTCTACATGAAATGTTAGTCACAATTTTTTTATCAAAAGACCTCAGGGGTTAGTAGTCAGTAAACCCTTTAACCTTCACTATACTTTCTTGAAGAAGTAATTGAACTTAACACAATGTGATTGTTCCATCTCTACCAATTGGTAGAGGTATGGTAGGCTAATGAACATCCACTAGAGGTCAGAAATGCATTTTTTTTGTCTGATTGTAGTCAAACTAGCAATGCTTAAGGGCCAAACCACAAAGAATAAACTGCATCAAAAATGGTTGAAAAACCATTAGTTCTGTTGCACCACACCACAGATGAGCGTGGTTTTAAAATGTTAACAAAATTAGCCTGATATTGTGCAGTTTTTGCATTTGTAGTTTAGGTACTGATTTGAACATAAAGTACCAGCTTCTTGTATGTTTAAAGTGTATATTTATAAAAAACATATGGTGTCTTAAAAGAAGCATTGACATTTTTATTATTTTTACTTTGCATTATTTAAAGTGGCATGGAGAATTCTAATACTCTCAGTGTCACTCTAACACACACACACACACACACACACACACACACACCTAATTTAAGGTGGAATGGAGAATTAAAATTTTCTTGTGAACTTATGGCACCTGACAAAGTCCCCTTATTGCTTATAAATGTCGCCATACCTAAACCAATGCTAAAAAAACATGTTTTCATACTCAATCAGTCCACAAAAATTGACTGGGTTTTAATGTTAAGTTTGTGCATTGGCATCCACTCCAGGTACCCAAATATAGGTATACAAACACTTAAAAAGTTATTTTTCCATTATACGTTGCATTTAAAAATAGGTTTTAGATGAGTTACTGGTCCAAAAGGTAGCATTAAATCCACACATAACCACAACTCCTATCAATTATTTAACTAGACTCCACCTTTACAAGATTCATGACAATAGGACTAAAGGGTAACTTAAGGGTGGAATGGTAGAAATCTTGTAGGTGAGGGTTCAGTTTGGTTCAATAAAAGAATCATTAAAGGTGGTTTGCGTCTGGTGACTGTTGCCCCAGTGTTATCTCATAGTCAAGGTCATATGAGTTCATTCTCTTTATGCATTTATATATAAACTTAGCTGAACAACTCTATGACTTTACGACTGAAATTAAGTGTCAAAATGTGACAAATGATGGGGGGTGCTCAATAAGAACATGTTTTTTTTTGTTGTTTGCTTGTTTTATGTCCTATTACTACCACTGTCCTTATATGCAGGTATGTCCAATAAGTATTCTCAACACATTTGCTATGATGAGATATCCCCATTTTCTGCAGACAATCCCTGATTTTGGTGGGCTTTTCCTGGAAAGGTCTTCATTTTTAACTTGTGTCTTATGGGCACACGGCCCTGTTTAAAGCGAAAAACTCAGGCTCAAATGCAGAGAGGGAACGGCTTAAAGATAACTACAAAACTCAAAAAGAGCCAAACCATAAGAAAAGCCACAGCCAGGGCTGAATGGGTCCAGCAGAGATGGGAAATATGGTGCACAGGTGCTTCTGCTGCACTCGACGGCACCTGAACAGACTCCACCTATTGCCAAGGTGTGCTGCCACCTGGGGTTGGTCTAAACTCCACACACTGCCCTGGGGTTGGCGTTTGTGATTTACTGAATATTCCATCACACTCAGAGCTACCAAAATACAGTGGGGCAAACAAGTATTTAGTCAGCCACTGATTGTGCAAGTTCTCCTACTTAGAAAGATGAGAGAGGTCTGTAATTTTCATCATAGGTACACTCCAACTATGACCAACAAATAAAAAAAAAAATCCAGGAAATCACATTGTAGGATTTTTAAAGAATTTATTTGTAAATTATGGTTGAAATTAAGTATTTGGTCACCTAACAACCAGCAAAAAGTCTGGTTCTCACAGACCTGTTAGTTCTTCTTTAAGAAACCCTCCTATTCTGCACTAATTATCTGTATTAATTGCACCTGTTTGAACTTGTTACATCTATAAAAGACAACTGTCCACACTCAATCAATCACACTCCAAAGAGCTTTCTAAGACAACAGGGACAAAATTGTAGACCTGCACAAGACTGGGATGGGCTACAGAACAAAAGGCAAGCAGCTTGGTGAGAAGGCAACAACTGTTGGCACAATTAATATAAAATGGAAGAAACACAAGATGACTGTCTGGGGTTCCATGCAAGATCTCACTTTGTGGGGTAAGGATGATTTTGAGAAAGGTCAGGAGTCAGCCCAAAACTATATGGGAGGACCTGGTCAATGACCTGAAGAGAGCTGGGACCACAGTCTCAAAGAGGACCATTAGTAACACACAATGCCATCATGGTTTAATATCATGCAGGTCATGCAAGGTCCCCCTGCTCATGCCAGCACATGTCCAGGCCTGTTTGAAGTTTGCCAATGACCAGAGGAGGCGGGGGAGATGGTCATGTGGTCAGATGAGACCAAAATAGAGCTTTTTGGTACCAACTCCACTCGCCATGTTTGGAGGAAGAAGAATGCTGAGTTGCATCCCAAGAACACCATACCTACTATGAAGCATGGGGGTGGAAACATCACGCTTTGGGGCTGTTTTTCTGTAAAGGAGACAAGACAACTGATTCGGGTTAAGGGAGCAATGAACTGGGCCATGTATCATGATATTTTAAGCCAAAACCTCCTTCCATCAGTGAGAGCATTGAAGATGGAACGTGGCTGGGCCTTCCAGCATGTGTATATACACACACACACACACGTGCTTACTACTATTGCATCATGTGTCAATTTTAAGCACTCATGTTGATTTGATTCATTTGTTAAGCAGATTATTAATTGGTGTGGATACAACCAAAAAAGTTGAAAATGATAATCACATTTTGTACAATAATACAGTAATCTAGCTATTGTACTAACTATTGTACTAACTATTGTAATAGTACTAACTATTGCACCTACTATTATTCCAGCCATCACACATGTGATAAACAATTCACTTTGCAGCTGTGAATTCCCGTCTGCCTTCAAACAGGCTCAGGTGACAGCATTACTTAAAAAGCCATCACTCAACCTTGCCCAGGTTGACAACTATCGGCCGGTGTCGCTACTGCCTTTCCTCTCTAAGGTCATAGAAAGGGAA
>BRDA01094145.1:26727-40375 GCA_036984385.1 Crenuchus spilurus | reverse complement strand
TCTCTCTCTCTCTCTCTCTCTCTCTCTCTCTCTCTCTCTCTCTCTCTCTCTCTCACACACACACACACACACACACACACACACATTCACTGTGCAACAATTTGTGCACCCCAGTTAAATGACAGGTTTGGTTTATTTTACATACTTTTGTGATAAAAAATCCAAACCATTCATAAACTATATATACAGGGGTTAGACAATGAAACTGAAACACCTGCTTTTTGTAGGGCCTCCTTTTGCGGCCAATACAGTGTCAATTTGTCTTGGGAATGACATATACAAGTCCTGCACAGTGGTCAGAGGGATTTTAAGCCATTCAACTTGCAGGATAGTGGCCATGTCACTATGTGATGCTGGTGGAGGAAACCATTTCCTGACTCGCTCCTCCAAAACACCCCAAAGTGGCTCAATAATATTTAGACACAAAGACTTAATGTCTTGGTCACAGATGCGCCAGCAAGATGGCCACCAGACTGGTCCAATTTAGTCATGAAACCTCCCACACTAAAATGACAGGTGTTTCAGTTTCATTGTCCAGCCTCTGGTACATATATGATATGTACATATCAATACAGAAAATTTAAAGTTAATAACGAAAGCCTAAGAGGAAACCGAAAACTTAATCTTTGTGTATATAAGTCAACATGATTATTTATTCATGTCATATCTCAGCAAATAAACAACCAGTTTATGTCAGAATATCCAAAACGTAATCTTTACTTAATGTTTTTCATCAACATTAAAATCTGCACAATATTCTGCAGTCAAAATCTTTCATGGTGTTTAAATTGACCTTAGAGAGCAGATTAAATATAAATATGCATTGAGAGTTTTGACCAGCAGATGGTGCTTGAGTACCATAAGAAATACCTCACTGAGCCCTACTGATGTACCACTACAGCACTGTTTCTCTGCCTCATTTTATTTGAGTTTTCACAAATAATTTACAGCCAAACACAAATGCAAATATTGTTTTCTTAATACATTCTCATCAGACCTAATCAAGCAATCACTAAACTCATATATTTCTAAACCTTCAGTGTCTAAACATGTGTCTAGATGGAGTGATTAGAGTGGGTTGACACCAGAAATTATATTCTGTGGAACACTTGCGAAATTCACCACCCAGGATAAACGCATCCATGGCATGGCATGGAATCCCAAAAATGAAAGTTTCCCTTTTCAGATATCATGTCTAGCTTTTCACTTACCTCAGTGGTATTCCACCAACTTGGGTATTCCACAAAATATTATATCTCAGTAATCACCTAAACAGGTGTTTCTGTAAAAATATCTTAATTAACTTCTCACAAATCACAAATTTTAACTAATCTAGACCTTCAAGATTACAGTTGTCAGTGTGACTTATAACAAATTATGACTTAAAAATAACACAAACTCATGTTAAATTTCACATTAAAATACATTGACTAGTCTGTGAGACCTTACTTAAGAACTGGATGCAGGTTGAAAGATGTTTTGGTGATTAATTTTTTAGTTCTAAGCTAAAGAAGCAAAATCAATGACTTGGATGATCAACTACATCTGGGTAAAGTGTAGAAATATGTAAATATGACTTCAAGATGATCCATTCTTTGACTGACCTTTCTACTCTTGCCATATATAAAATTATTTACAATGTTCTGAATTAACAAACTGACCAAGGCATTATGAGTTTGATATTGACGCAATACATCATTTATTTGACTTTATATATGTGCAGCTACATCAAGGCACGTAGCCAGCCCATTGATCAATACACTTATGGATTTTATACGCTATTACATATATATTCTTTGGGTTTTCTGAGACATGTAAGTCAATATGAGCTGAATTTTCTCTGACTTTGAATTAGCTCAAGTATGAAGTGTTTTATTGCAAAGCAGTCATTTTCGTGAATGCATATTACAATTTATGTGCATTCAATTTGGATTACATTAATCTAATATGAATTATGTTCATCTATACAGATCTTTCTCTTTTTCATGTGTATGGCTTGGACTAATCTATGTTGAGAAAGTAAGCAGGTCATTTAAAGAGACATGTATGTCATTATCATCCTTTTCAACATTCATTCTGCAATTATTAACTCTGGAAATCTGTGAATTCCACTGGGAACTAAATGGACATTTTAATTACTTTTGAAGAACTTATGCATGTTAAATCATGTTCATTATCAATTTAAATTAATTTAAAATTAAATTTAATTAATCAATTTAATATCAATTTAAAGTATTTCCCATGAAGTTTATCAGTAAATCTGATCAGGAAAGCATTTATGCTAAGTTGTCCTTAAACTCTTTCAGTAAAATAATTCTGGATTTTTTATTCAGGAAATGCTATCAGTTATTCCATCATGTTTGTCAGGATATGTAAGTAAAATTGTTCCACAAAATCTGTTTGTAAAGACTAGCAGTAAAGTTTTATTTGTAAACTTGATCAATAGTTTCATAAATTCAGCCCGTAAACATTATCAGTTGAACCATTTCAGAAATTTGGTGAGTAGTCGTAAAGTGGTTTAGTTAAACTTTATTTTATTTATTTTACTTTATTACTTTATTAGGCAAACTTGAAAAGTAAAGAAATTAAAAAATGAGTTTTTCAGTAAAGCATTTCTAAAAGCCTTATCAGTCAAAAAGTACTGTAAAGTGTGTTGCTAAAAAGTAGTTTGTCAGTAACCCATTCAGTAAAGTAGTTCTGTAAAGTCTGTAATGTCATTAAATCTGATCAATATAGCTGTTATGTATGTTGGTAAACACTAAAGTGTATTTGTGTAAAGTCTGATAATAGGAAAATAGATCTGTACAGTTAGCTGGTAAAAATATCAACAAAATAATTCTACAAATTTGATCAGTAATCCCTACCAATAAAGTAGTCTTTTAAAATTGGTTAGTAAACCTGATAAATAATCAATCTTTTCAGTAAAGTACACTGCTCAAAAAAATAAAGGGAACACTAAAATTACAGATCCTAGATCTCAATGAATAAAATATTCCAGTTGAAAATCTTTATTTATTACATAGTGGAATGTGTTAAGAACAAAATAACATAAAAATGATCAATGTAAATCAAAATTATTACCCCTTGGAAGTCTGGATTTGGAATCATACTCAAAATCTCATACCACCCTCATGGAGTCTGTTTCTGACAGTTTGAGCAGAAACATGAATATTAGTGGCCTGCTGGAGTTAATTTTGCAGGGCTCTGGTTCTGCTCCTCCTGTTCCTCCTTGCACAAAAGATGAGTTAGCGGTCCTGATGCTGGGTTGTTGCCTTCCTACAGCCCCCTCCATGTCTCCTGGTGTACTGGCCTGTCTCCTGGTATCTGCTCCATGCTCTGGACACTGTGCTGACAGACACAGCAAACCTTCTTGCCACAGCTCACATTGATATGCCATCCTGAATGAGCTGCACTACCTGAGCAACTTCTGTGGGTTGTAGACATTGCCTCATGCTACCTCTGTGGTGAGAGAACTGACAAAATTCAAAAGTGACCAAAACATCAGCCAGAAAGGATGAGAACAGAGAAAATGTCTGTGGTAACCACCTGCATAACCACTCCTGTATAGGAGTTGTCTTGTTCATTGCCTCTCATTTCTACCTGATGTCTGTTCCATTTGCACAACAGCAGGTAAAATTGATTCACAATCAGTGTTACTTCCAGGTTGATTTCACAGAAGTGTGGTTGACTTGGAGTTGCATTGTGTTGTTTAAGTGTTTCCTTTATTTTTTTGAGCAGTGTACTCTCACACTCAGAAAAGTAGCTGTATAAAGTTTGTCAGTAAACATTGTCAGTAAAGTAGTTCAATAATGTTACTTGGTAAACATCAGTGAAGTAGTTCAATAGTTTGTAAACACTATCAGTAAAGTAGTTCTGTGCAGTTTGTTGGTAAACATTATGGATAAAGTAGTTTAGAAAAAAGTTAGTCAGTAAACACTATCAGGAAAGTAGTTATATAAAGTTTGTTGGTAAACACTGTCAGTAAACTAGTTTTATAATGTTTGTTGGTAAACATTATCAGTAAAGTAGTTCTATAAAGCTTGTTGGTAAACATTGTCAGTAAAGTAGTTCAATAAAGTTTCTCTGAAAACAACATCAGTAAAGAAGTTCAATAAAGTTTGTTAGTAAACAATATCAGCAAAGTAGTTCTATAAAGTTTGTCTGCAAACACTATCAGTAAAGTAGTTAAATAAAGTTTGTCTGTAAACACTATCAGTAAAGTAGTTAAATAAAGTTTGTCTCTAAACACTATCAGTAACAGTACTTCTATAAAGTTTGTTTGTAAACACTATCAGTAAAGTAGTTCTATAAAGTTTGTCTTTAAAAATTAGCAGTAAAGTAGTTCTATAAAGTTTGTTTGTAAACACCATCATTAAAATGTAGTTATAAAGTTTCTTGGTAAACAATATCAGTAGTTTTGTGTAGTTTGTAAACACTATCAGTAAAGAAATTCAATATAGTTTGTCTGTAAACACTATCCGTAAAATAGTTCTATAAAGTTTGTAAAAATTATCAGTAAAATAGTTCTATATAGTTTGTCTGTAAAGAATATCAGTAAAGTACTTCTATGTTTTACAGTTTACCTCCAAACCTTATGGGTAAAGACATTTTATACAGTTTGTCATGTTATCTTAGTAAATATGTATTTTTTGTAAAATATACCACTTTTACCTTTACCTTTAAAATAATAATGTTTGCCAGTAAGGTTTATGTACTTTATATAAAGTTTGTCAGCATGACAAGTAATATAATGCTTGTCAGTAAATTTGAGAAGAAAACTTTTTTCAGTGTTACTTGAAAAAAATGTTTTTGTGTATAACTGAGTGACAACATAACTAAGTCCCAGCTAGGTAGAGCTAGTCTAAAATGGTAAATTCTAGTCTAAATGGTAAACTCTAGTCTAAATGGTAAATGTAGTGCTCCATCTGGATTTTTTGTGCTAGAACAGATTGTTCATGTCTACTCAAAGCTATAAGGTTTTAAAATGATTTATTTTATGTAAGACTGCCTTTTATTCTTTTATTTGTAAAGGTTGTGTCAGTTGTTGTATCACTTTGTTTTACTTGGAAGTAAAGCCAACCATTCATTCAATAACCAACTATATCAAAGTTCTGCTCATCTCTAGGGAGATATTTTGTGTTGCGATTAAGTCTTTTACTTTAAAAGTATATCCATAAAGATTCATATTACACAAATAGAAATATTTTATGACTATTGTAACAAGTGTGGAAATATTTTGCCACTATATAGGGCAACATATAATGTGTTTTTCATCAAACAATAACAATTTAGCTATGAAATGTCTTTAGGTGACCATAGATAACTCTTGCCATCACTAATACATTCTTGAAGAATCTGACATTGGTCAGTGTACCATGACAAGCACTGTAGGACCAAAAATGTGGTCAGTAAATCTAGTCAGAGCATTTGAATTGTAAAGAGGAAAAGCATTAAGCCCAGTCAGTGTGACAGCAGTGTAAATGTTGTCAGTGAGGTAAGAGCAAAACACAGTGAGGTAAGAGCAAGGTGAGTGAGGGGCGAGTGAGGGGCGAGAAGGATGACAGGTGAGCAGACAGGTGACAGGTGTGTTACTGCTACTTTCAGATTTCTGCAGAAAAAGATGTGTTTCAGCCAGACGATTCCAGACCTAACACTGTCCCTGCATCTTCACTCTTCAAAATATAAAAATAAAGATTACTTCTCATGGAGCGAAGCCATCGAAGAGCCACTGCTGCTTCCTTAAACAACCTTTTATTTGGTGGTTCCTTTAAGAACCATAATTGTAAATGAGATTTGAGAGTGAATCATTTGAAAATTCATACAAGTTCAATATCAGCATCAAGAATCATGTGGTCTTGAAACTATTTAGGAAAAACACTCATGACATGAGTACAATATAGAAGCCTATAGCCATTTAAGAGTATTTATTTCTAAGAGTGTATACCTGCTGACAAAGTAAATAAAGAGTTTTAAGCTAAAATAAAACCTAAATGCACTGTATATAAATGATAATTTGGCTATCTATCTATCTATCTATCTATCTATCTATCTATCTATCTATCTATCTATCTATCTATCTATATGCTATACATTTTGTTATAAACCAGAAACATGTCAAATAAAACCTCAAATATGTTATTTTCCATAAGTTAAAAGTAATTCTGTGCAGATCTAAAGCAACAAGCAACACATAGCAAGACAGTAATTTAATATAAGACTTTGAGCAATATGCTTTATTGAACACGGGAAGTTTTGCATGTAAGGATATTTCATATATGTAGTTCAAAACCTACAAGAAAAGTTGTCATTTATATTTATATATATAACTTCTTTACAAATGCGGTTGGGATGTCGTGTTCTGAAACTTTCAGTGAGGAATGTCGGGTTTGAGCAGTGTACAAACTTTAACATGCACAATATACAGTTTGCCGATGGCAACAAAGAGTCACCAGAATCCATTTTATACAGTCCCCATGCGGCCTGAAATAAGGCCTCTGTCAAGAATGGAATGTGCATCTTTCCATAAAAGATATTACATTTCTCCAAATAATTAGTACAACTATTTAAGGAAAGATGAAGTTTAAACAAAATACCTTCTTTGATAGCTTACAAAATGGTGGAAATACATTGTGTGTGGTTGACTGGAAAGAGTAAGATAATGGCCACGCTCAATTTTACGTTCAGACATTGGAGTAGGACATGATGTTGGGAAATAAATTAATAGTGAAGTTTGAGCTAAAAAATTAAGAAAAAAATGCTAAAAGAAAAGCCAGCCCCCATATCAGCCACACCCTGAACAAGGCCTGCCCATCAGGGCTCAGAACAGGAAGTGATTCAGCAGTGATTCACCTTCACCCACCAAGAAGGACACAGTCATTCAGGCTTCTCCATCTTGCCATCTTTTGTTGGTGTCTCGGCAGTTTTGCGTAGCGCAACTTTGTCTGAGTTGGAGTTGATCTGGCTGGCGTCAGGTGTTCCTGTGCTTTTGTTGGCCGAATGTTTCTCCAGGTAGTTTAGCATTTCACTCAGAATTGTCTGAAAGGTGCTGAGAGCTGCACAGATTGCCGGCGTGCCAAAACCATGTGTGATGAGACTTTAAAAGAGCAAAAAGAGATTTAAGAATGCATACATAATTTAGAAAAGCACATGTACCTATTTAAAATAACCTCCAATAAGGACATGGTGAACACAAACTAGATGAGGCAGTATAAGCATACAATGCAAGTCAATCAACCAGTGGTTCCAATGAGCTTAAAAGTTTAAAGTTCTGCCCTGTGTGTGAATGTGAGTGTTCATACCTGAAATGTGTTAGATGTCTCTGAATGTCGAGGTCCAGTATTGGCGTTGGTCTTGAGGAGCCCAGCGGAGAACGGTCCTGACTTAACAAATCTTGAAACTCCTTACAGATCTGCCTGCACATACATACAGGGAGATGTTGTTAAAAACAAGCTCTGAAGGTTATGTTCCACTCCATTGAGACTTTTCATGAACAAGTTATGTTTAATAATTTGTTCTTTCATGAAAAAGAGGTGAATCTAACATTAACAAACTTGCATAAATGAAAGAAATTATATTAATAGAAATCACATAATATTGTAACTTAGCAGCTTTATTATATTGTTATATATAAAACCTTGGGGTCTTGAAACTATTTAGGAAAATCACTCATGACAGCTACAAAGTAGTTTAGGAGAACAATCTAAAAGTCTTTATTTTTAATGTTTACCAGCTGTAAATGTAGATTTATTGTTTTAGATATCTTATAAATATAAGATGGCCTAAAACCACATTGTCTATCTATCTATTTACACACACACACACACACACACACACACACACACACACACACGTTATTCTTGTCAAACAAGTTATTTTAAGTCATTCTCTGCAAACAGTGTACTCCTCTAAAGCAACAAGCAAAGTGCACAATAATTTTATATAAGAATTTGAGTAAAACACTTTATTATTTAAGTCTTTTTTCTTTAATATTAATACTGTTTTAATAGCAATTTACTCAAACTCCAAATGGAATATTGTAATAATTTAAGATTCTGGATTTCATATTTTTATGAGCCTTTAGCCAAACCAATAACATTAAAACAAAAAAGGCTTGGAAGGTTCCCCTGCTTAAATCAGCACACGTCCAGGCCCATCTTAAGTTTGCCCATGACCATTTGGATGATCCAGAGGAGTCATGGAAGAAAGTGCTGTGGTCAGACGAGACCAAAATATAACTTTTTGGTCTTAATTCCACTCGCCGTGTTTGGAGGACGAAGAATGATGAGTACCATCCCAAAAACAGCATCCCTACTGTGAAGCATGGGGATGGAAGCATCTTGTTTTGGGGGTGTTTTTCTGCACATGGGACAGGAGGACTGCACTGTATTAAGGAGAGGATGACCGGGGCCATGTATTGCGAGATTTTGGGGAACAACCTCCTTCCCTCAGTTAGAGCATTGAAGATGGGTCATGGCTGAGTCTTCCAACATGACAATGACCCAGAGCACACAGCCAGGATAACCAAGGAGTGGCTCCTTAAGAAGCATATCAAGGTTCTGGAGTGGCCTAGCCAGTCTCCAGACCTAAAACCTATAGAAAATCTTTGGAGGGAGCTCAAACTCTGTGTTTCTCAGCGACAGCCCAGAAACCTGGCTGATCTGGAGAAGATCTGTGTGGAGGAATGGGCCACAATCCCTGCTGCAGTGTGTTTCACAGGTGTTCAAATACTTATTTGCAGCAGTAACACACAAATAAATGATAAAAAAATCATACATTGTGATTTCCGGATTTTTTCTTTTAGATTATGTCTCTCACAGTGGACATGCACCTAAGATGAAAATTTCAGACCCCTCCATGATTTCTAAGTGGGAGCACTTGCAAATTCGAAGGGTGTTCAAATACTTATTTTCCTCACTGTATAATGTTGTAAGTTGTGCTGACTCCACTTACCTTGTGACTCCAGACTTTTACATTTTATTTATTTTAGTTAAACTTTAAGGACCATGTTGGACCTTGAATAAGACCATGACATTTTTAATAATTTGAGGACCAAAAAATATACAATCATGAACCTACTTGGTGGCCAGCACCATTTTCTTGCGAGCGTTCTGTTCCTTGGGTTCTGTGTGCTGTCGTGCCAGGTGTTCTCCCACTGCCTTAGTGGGAAACTCTGTCTCACAGGTGTAACCAAAGTCACGAGCCAGGTGTAGTGCCTCACCTGCATAAAATGAGTTCATTGTCAGGAATTCTGAACAACAGCTTAATTTGTAGCACATTTTTAATTTATTTGTTTTTTATTTATTTAAATTCTTACATTTACAGTACCAGTCAAATGTTTGGACACAACTTTTGGACATTCAGTGGTTTTTCATTATTTAAAAATTGTCTGCATTGTAGATTAATACTAATGTCATCCAAACTATGAAGAAATACATATGGAATTATTTTGTAAACAAAAAAGTGTTAAACAAAGCAGAATATGTTTTATATTTTAGATTATTCAAAGTAGGATTTCTTAGATGACAGCATTCTTGGCATTTTCTCAGTCAGCTTTATGAGGTAGTCACCTGGAATGGCTTTAAATTAACAGCTGTGCCTTGTCAAGAGTTCATTACTTACATGACTTGCTCTCTTGATGTGTTTGAGACCATCAGTTGTGTGCCTACTTTGAAGAATCTAAACTCTTTACTACATTTACTACATGATTCCTTATGTGTTCCTTCATAGTCTGGATGGCTTCAGTATTAATTTACAATGTAGGAAAAATAAATAAAAAAACTAAAAACACTGAATAAGTGTACTACTGAATGGTACTCTGCAATATTGTGTAAAAGTCTCAGGCAGCAATCTCATTATTTAAATTATTTATTCATTATGTTAAGAACTAAACATTATTTGAATGAGTATAAATACACTTAAATGCAGTAAAAATTAACAAAAAAAATATTTTTGGGGAAAAGTACTTGATGTTGTAGCGTCTTCGATGATACTTGGCCATCACATAGATTTTTTAAGTTCCATAAACAGCAGTTGATTTGAAGTAATGAACCATTGATTGATCAAATCAGTTATTGGATGATTTCCATGAGGTTTGGAAATGATTACTATTTACATATAATTTACTCAGGTATATACAACTTTGGCAAAGTACTGTATATAATGTACTTTATTAGTTATTCATGTGCTACCAATAATATTTATACATTTCCTATATCTAGTATATATTATCAATTTATATTACATTTTAGTGTTTTTTGAAGAAAATTTTTAATTAATGGACAAACACAAGGTTGCTGCTTTATTATCTTCTCCTTTTGTTTATTGAGAATTTGGTGCTAAATACAGATAATAAAACATCCATGTTGTATTTAGAAGAGCTGTATGATAGTCCATAAATCATAATGCTGTAACAGCCACTGATGCCTACTTTCTATGTAATTACACATCCTTATAATTATTCACAAATGCATCTCAGAAACCCGTTTTCATCTTACAACTGTCAGCACACACTCAAGACTAGAACTGCCTGCTAATAAGTGATTATAAAAATTCAAGACATGTATGATATAAAAGCTGTCTCACATCTCATGAAGATGGTACTATTAACAAATTTACAACTAAAGCATCATTCTTACATCAGCAGCATGACATCAACAATAAAATATAGCATAAAAAACATCCACTTTGGAATATGTCTTTGCATATGCATATTAATATATAAACATTCTAATGCTCTATGTAATGCTGTATTCAGAAGGAAAGGGTTTGCAGTTTGTCATGACTGGATCATATTTTAATGTTAAATGCAGGTCTATACATACTAATACATATTTTAAAGTCCTGTATTGTAAAGCATTTATTTGTAGGATATGTACCCAAAATTACAACTGAAAAGGTAATGTTTTCTATAGAGGGTACAAGTTAATAGCTAAAGATTATACTGCATACATTCATATGGAGCATTATGTTATAAATATAAAACTGAATTTCTTTCTAAAAATGCAATGAAAACTAAAATGAGTAATTTCTTAATTCACTTGAACCCTAATTTAACAGAAAACAAGGACAAAGAAAATATTTTCTGTGTTTTCAGTGACAAACTTAATTCTATGTTTTAAATAAAAACAATTTAGAAATTGATGCTTGCAACACACTCAAAAAAGTAAATAGGCATGTTTACTATTGTTATCTCACCTTTTACGTTAACTATACTTTACTTTTAATACTAATTGTTGCAGTTTTGTAAGTAGATTTTTGTCCACTCTTGCTTTAAACAAGACTTGAGGTGTTCAACAATGCATGGTCAACCATTGCCTGATTCTCCTTTTCATGATGCTCCAGACATTTTCAATAGGAGATTTGGACTGCAGGCAGGTCAGTCAAGCACACATACTATGTTTATGAAGCCATGCTCTTGTAACTTGTGCAGAATGAAGTCTGACATTGTCCTGCTGAGTTCCTGAGAAAAGTAATCTTGACAGCAGCATATGTCTCTCCAACATACCAATATAAGCCTCCATCCACATCAATGGTACTTTTACATATATGCAGATCTCTGATGTTGTGGGCAGTGATGCTGCCCCACGCCATCACAGATGCTGAATTTTGCACTTTATGTTGGTCTCAGTCTGACTGGTCTTTTTCATCTTTGTTATAAAGAATCTAATGTCAATTTTTCCCAAAAACAAAGAGAAACATGGACTTGTCAGACCACAGAATGTATCTCTACTGTCTTGCAATCCATCTCAGATGAGACAAGTGACTATGTGCATATGGTAGCATGATGGCTTCTCAAAAAACAACACATGAGGGCTTGATGGTCACACATTCAGAAGCAGTTTCCTGCCTTAACCTTGGTACACTGAGATTTCTCCTGACTACCCAAATGTTTTCATGACATTATAAACTGTAGATGGCAAAATATCCATGTTTGCTTGTAAATATTAAGAATTTGATGACTCTTTTTATACTAAGTTGTGATGTCATTACCTGTTACCAGTTAACTGCTAATTGTGGAACTAGCAGTGTTACTTGAACTTTTCAGTTTTATTTTGCATCTGTCCCAAATGGTTTGAGTGTGTTGCAGGCATCAGCTTCTAAATTTGTTTATATTTATCAAACAGACTTAAGTTTGTCCTTGAAAACACAGAAAATCTTTTTTCCCATTTTTTTCTGTTAAACAACAGTTCAAGTTATATATACATTCATACTTATGTCTTATATTACACAGACACATGTACAGATGCTGTCCTCATTTGAAAGCAAGGCTGTTCTTTACTTGGTGTGGAAATTACTTTGTGAATGGATCAATAGAAATTACAAACCCAAAAGTGACATTAACAATCATTAAGTCCTATATCATTTAGAAAATGTTTGAGATTTATGGTTGCATGATTTGTTTGGAAATGAATCTCTGAAATTTCACTTTCTTTTCACAATTTCAGAGGAAACAACAGCAGAAGGTACAAAAACTTTCTTACCTTCCACTAAAGAGGTTAGCAAGGTGACATTAGCTGCTTTTCTGCGGCCTGCTGGGAGATTGAGTCCCAATCTATCCAGCTTCTCTCTAAGGCACCGACCACCATTCTTAGACTTTGCTCTAAGAGAGAAAGAAAATACTTTAGAATATCTCTATTTTAAAAATGTAAATTGAATTAGCAATTTGAAATTGGAAGAGAATAATCTTCTGTAGTGTTTGTAAATGTTAATTATAAACATTTAAGATTTTGATTAAAGAAAAGATATGAGTTTCAGATGACTTGTCAAAACCACATCACAAGGAAATACATAATGTTTTGTGATATTTTACTATATATGTGATTTTTTTTCAAACTTGTATGTTATTGTATTTATGATTTTTTGTGTGATTTCATGAAATGTCCTTTTTCCACCTTAAAAAATCTTAAAGATTTTTATTTTTTTTTGTTTGCACTTCAGATTATTTCCACATGTAATTTTTTCAAGTGTGATTTCTCCCCCCATGATTTTTCACAATTATCATTTCTTTTTCATACATATTTTTTCCATTCCCATGAACACATGAAAAAAATCACAAATGATTACTCACATATCAAATAAATGTATGTTTTTCTGCAAGGTTTCCCTTTCTGATGAGTCTAATAAAGTCTTAGAATAGTTTACAGGTTCAGGAAATATTAAAATACTATTAAAACTCGATGGCAATTGCAACTGTTAATGCATCAACAATATTGGCTAAATGATGTAGCTATTATTTTCTATTCAAAAAGACCAAGGTGTGAAAGAGAGGTGCTGAACATTTAACAAAGGAAGTAATTTAATTTTTCACAGACAAACTGGAGGAAACCTTCAGTTTCAGAAAATGATATAAATGTGAAATACACCATTAGAAATAAGGCTCTGCACTCTATCTTTTCCTTCTCCCCCTCTCTGTAGAGTATGCTTATAGTGAACTAGCTGTATATGTGTGTGTGTGTGTGTGTGTGTGTGTGTGTGTGTGTGTGTGTGTGTGTGTGTGTTTGCCATTTTCATCCCCACCCAACTTCCCTCCTCTAGACTCTCTCTGCCCTCATTTCTCTCTCTATCGTCCTCATCAATAATGGAACCTTTGGCTCTTCTGCTCTCTCTCTCTCTCTCTCTCTCTTATCTTTTATTATCGATGTAGTAAATC
>BRDA01094145.1:0-13934 GCA_036984385.1 Crenuchus spilurus | reverse complement strand
TTATACAGATTAATGTGGTCTAGAATACAGGGCCGTTGATCTACCTATATATTAACCTGGTCCAGTATACAGGAAAGCTAACGTACACCTTTACAGATTAACCTAGTCCAGTGTACTTGACATATGACTTCCACCTATACAGGTTAACCTAGTCCATTCAACAGGTAAATTAATCTACACCTATACATATTAATCAGGTATAGTCTAGGACAGCTGATCTACACCTTTACAGATTAACATAGTCCAGTCTACAGGACATCTGATCTACACCTATATATTAACCTGGTCCAGTAAACAGGAAAGCTGACATACACCTTTACAGATTAACCTAGTCCAGTCTACATGACAGATGACTTCCACCTATGCAGGTTAACCTTGTCCATTCAACAGGACAATTTATGTACACCTATAGAGATTAAGCTTGTTCAGTGTACAGGGCAGCTGACCTACACAAATTGAAATTAACATAGTTATCAGGACATCACAATAATACAGTAACAACAGAATAATCTAGTCCAGTGTACAGAACAGCTGGCCTACACACTGTAAAAAATATCCTTGTTGTTTCAGCTTAAAAAAGTTAGTGTCCATGCTGCCTTAAAATTTTAAGTTAGGTAAACTCAAGAAGCGTAGTTAGTAAACATATAAACATGAAATATTGAGTTATCACAACAAATTCAGTGCTTGGTAGTCATACCAACTTCAATATTTAAGTTAGGTTAACGACAAGGCAAGTTTATTTTTTACAGTGCACTTGCACAGATTAACTTTTCTATAGGACAGCTGATTTATATCTATACAGATTATTATTGTCAATCTATAGGGCAGCTGACCTACACCTATACAGATTAAAATAGCATTGGCTACAGGGCAGCCAACCTACACCTATACAAATTAACCTGGCCTAGTCTACAGGACAGCAGACCTATACAGATTAACTTTATCCAGTCTTCAGTACATTTGACCTAAATCAACACATGTTAACTTTATACAGTCAACAGGTCAGCTGACCTACACTTCTACAGATGAATGTAGTCCAGTGTACTGGACAGATGACAGATGACCTAGGGGGCAGTCATGACCTTGTGGTAAGGATCTGGTCTTGTGACCAGAAGGTCGCAGGTTCGATCCCCCAGACAGGACATAACTGAAGTGCCCTTTGAGCAAGGCATCTAACCCCCTAACTGCTCCCTGGGCGCTGGTGGCTAAGGGCTGCCCACCATTTCAGGCACAAATTCTCACGATAGTGTGTGTGTTTCACTGCACAAATGGTTTAAATATGGAGGTCAAATTCCGTTGTGTGAAAATCAAATTGGTTAATCTTAATCTCTTTACTTATACAGATTAGTGTAGTTCAGCCTATGGGACAGCTGACCTACACTTTTACAGATTAACCTGGTCTAGTCGATAGGACAGTTGACCTTCATCTGTACAGATTAACCTGGTTTAGTATACATCAGCTGATATACATACCTTTATAGATTAACCTCCTCCAGTGTACAGGACAACTGACATACAACTAGAATAATCTAGTACAGTCTCAGGACAGCAGCAACATAATAATACTAAAAATAATGCTACTACTACTACTACTACTCCTAATTCTACTACTACTTGTAATAATAATAATAATAATAATAATAATAATAATAATAATAATAATAATAATAATAATAATTTTGACGACATAAAGTTCAATGAGCTAAAGTACATCACATTGTAATAATGTAGTAATATATTAAATTATATAAAGCAAAATACAAAATTACGTAGTAGCTAATAGCACATTATACCACTGTTACTACTGCTACTAAATGAATACAATCAGTATCTTGAAAAAATAGACCTATACAGTAATAATAAAAAGTTAGTCCAGTAACAGCACAATATCATAATTAATGCTGCTGATACTAGTGATTATACAAACAGCAATATGAAAAATAACAAGTTATTATAGTAAGAAAACATTAATAATATGTTTACTATTGATATAGTAATACAAATAGTACTATAAGTAACATTACTATAGTAATAGACCAATAATTACCTGTTACTACTGCTGCTATAATACTACTGTGATTATGAATAACATAATAATACGGCTATACTGCTGCTATTTTATCCAAATAGTAATAACACATTAATAATTTGGTTACTACAGCTGTTATTGAAGTACAAATAGTAATATGAACAACACATTGGTATAGCAATAACACATTAACATAGGTACGGTGGTAATACAAATTGTAATATGTGAATAATATAAAGTATTAACACATTTAAAGCAATTGTTGCAACCGCTGCTATTAATGCTAGTAACAATATTATCAATGGCTACTATTGTTATTTATTTATTACAAATATGGAAAACAAACAATAAAGTTGTATTAGCACGGTTACATTTGTTGTTACAAATAGTAACATGAAAATAACAGTAGTAACGGCAATACCATTGTTACTGCTATTAAACTAGTATTAACACAAATAGTAACATAATATAGTAATAAGACATCGTAACAGCGCATTAATACCAATGAAACTGCTGCTGCGACTGATGTTAGAAATGAGCGACAATAATAACAGAAGTGTTATACACATTAAATCTGCCAATGTTAAATCAACACTATTAGAGTTAAATTAACACTGGGAGTGTTACATTTTGACACCCTCAGTGTTAATTTAACTTTAATAGTGTTTATTTAACACCGACATATTTACTGTGTAGGTGTGTGCCTGGCCCGGTTTTCTCGGTTCCGAGAAGCGCATCTGTCACGTGAAGAGATTAAGAAATATATAGAGAGACAGAAACAGAAAAAGAGAGAGAGCTCGCGGCACCAGTTGAGCGGTGGTGGTCACGGCATTAATGAATGAGGGCTTATAGCGCGGAACTCGCGCTGCCATATGCACGCAGGACTCCGGGGCTCCGGTCCATCTGTCAGCCTGAGTGTGTGTGTGTGTGTGTGTGTGTGTGAGAGAGAGAAAGAGAGAGAGAGAGAGAGAGAGAGAGAGTCTGGGCATTCGCCACTCGTAAATCCTCCACGTAGCCTCCAGATCTAATAATAACGATAATAATAGAAATATTATTACTATTAGAATAACAGATGCAAAACTGAAAGTTCCCGCGCGCTCTGGGGCTTTAATTGATTGCCCGCTGGATTAAAAGGCGTCCAGTCTGGGCCTGGCAGCTGGCCGGCCTGTGCTGGGCTTTCTGGCCTATATGGGACAGTGTCAATATGAACTACTCTCCACAATCACTCCTGAACCATATATACACCACCCAGCCTCGTATTGCTGCTTTTGAAATGGAATCTAATGGTACTGAGCAGGTTTATGATAGTAAACGGTTTAATGAATGACTTGTGTGTGATTCCATGGGATAGATGTTCTACAGCAAACATGTGATATCTAATGGTAACCATTAAGCTGATCCGTTTTAGAGTTCCTGGAAGGTTTTCCTAATAAGGTACTTATATCAGCATCCAGGAAAACGCTCTAGATCTTACAGAAGAGCACGTCAGTGGATTTAGAACCAGAACCTAGTTTTAGTTAATGAACAGAACAATTGAATGAAGTGTAACTCTAGTCAGTCTGGTTTAGCTGGACTGTTCTTACACCAGATATTTAATTATGGGCAAAAAGAGTCAATCAGTGATCACGTGACATACTTATAGGCTCAGGTCAAATCTTTTTAAAATAGTTAAAAGAAACAAAGATCAAGTGGTGAGTGATGATGACAATGATCTTATAATTGTGATATGGTGATGGTCACAATAAAGATAACTATGTTGATGAAGATAATGTTGATTATGCTTATATTGTATTGGTGAGAATGACGATGGTGGTGATGATGAAGTTGATGATGATGATCATCATCATGTACTGGTGGTGATGGTGGTGATGAAGATAATGTTGATGATGCTTTTATTTTATTGGTGATCATGGTGGTGATGAAGATAATGTTGACGATGTTCTTACTGTATTCGTGATCATGGTGGTGATGGTGATGAAGATAATGATATTGATGATTTTGTTGTAATGGTGATAATGGTAGCAATGATGACAAAAATAATGATGATCTTGTTCATGATAATGGTGGTGGTGATTAATATAATGTTGATGGTTCTGTTGAATTGGTGATAATGGTGATGATTAAGATGGCCTTGTACTGTGGATAATTGTGGTGATGGTGATCATTGTGTTGTAATGGGGATGATGGTGATAATCAAGATAATTATATTAATAGTGATCTTGTACTGGTGCTAATGGTTATGATGATAATGAAAATAACTATATTCATATTATCATATTATAATGATATTATCACTTGTACTGGTGATAATGGTGATGATGGTGATAATGAAAATTATGATGTTGACAACAGTCTTATAGTTGTGATAATAGTAATGGTGGTGATAATGAAGATAATGATGACCATGTTGATCTAGTTGTACTGGTGATTATGGTGATGATGATGATTAACATAATGTTGATGCTCATATTGTATTGGTAATAATGGTGATGGTGGAGATAATGATGAAATTGATTATGATGATCATGTACAGGTGATAATGATGGTGATGAAGATAATATTGAAGATGCTTTTATTGTATTGGTGATCATGGTGGTGATGCTGGATATGATGATGAAACTGATGATGTTGATGATGATGATTATGTACTGGTGATAATGGCGGTAATGAAGATAATGTTGACAATGCTTTTAATGTATTGGTAAGCATGGTGGTGATGGTGATGATGAAGATAATTATATTGATGATTTTGTTGTGATGTGATAATGGTAGTGATGACAAAAATAATGATGATGATCTTGTTGGTGATAATGGTGGTGGTGATGAAGATAATGCTGATGGTGCTGCTGAATTGGTGATAATGGTGATGATGGTAATAATGAAAATTATGATATTGATGACAATCTTGTACTAGTGCTAATGGTTATGATGATGATAATGAAACTAACGATATTAATGATGATCTTGTACTGGTGATAATGGTGATAATGAAAATAATGTTGATGACATTGTTATAGTAGTGATAATGGTAATGGTGGTGATAATGAAAATAATTATGTTCATGCTGATCTCATTGTACTGGTGGTAATGGATGGTGGAGATGAAGGTAACGTTGATGATGATTTTATTGGTGATCATGGTGGTGATGGTGTTGAAGCTGGATATAATGTTGAAATTGATGATGATATTGATGATGATTATGTACTGGTCACAATGATGGTGATGGTGTTGATGAAGATAATTTTGATTATATTCTTATTGTATTGGTGATCGTAGAGGTGATGGTGATGATGATAATGATAATGATATTGATGATTTTGTTGTGATGGTGATAATAGCAGCAATGATGACAAAAATAATGATGATGATGATGTTGGTGATAATGGTGGTGATGATGAAGATAATGCTGATGGTGCTGCTGAATTGGTGATAATGGTGATGATGGTAATAATAAAAATTATGATATTGATGACAATTTTGTAGTGGTGATAATGATGATGGTGGTGATAATAAAGATAATGATGTTAATGCTGATATCATTGTACTGGTGATTATGGTGGTGATGGTGATGATGAAGATAATGATGATGGTGCTGTTGAATTTGTGTTAATGGTGGTGATGGTGATGATGAAGATAAAGATATTGATGACAATCAGTCGTGACAATGGTGGGGATGGTGATGATGAAGATAATGATGATGGTGATCTTGTTGGTGATAATGGTGTTGGTGATGAAGATAATGTTGATGGTGCTGTTGAATTTGTGTTAATGGTGGTGATGGCGGTGATGAAGATAAAGATATTGATGGCCTTGTACTGGTGATAATGGTGGTGATGGTGATGATCATGAAGATGATGATGATCTTATACTGGTGATAATGGTGATGATGGTGATAATGAAAATTATGATATTGATGACAATCAGTCGTGACAATGGTGGAGATGGTGATGATGAAGATAATGATATTGGCAGTATTGTTGATCTTGTTAATATATTTCCAGCAGAATTTTTATTTTCAGTTATTTTCGATTATGTTTATTTATAGTACAGTTTATAGTATAGTTTAGACTGAATGATTACTTGAATCTTATAATTTTTTTTCAAAAATTACTTTTACATTGTAGCTGTTTTTCAGTTGAATTTCATGTAAAGTTCAATGCAAAGTCAAACTAATAATCGTGATCTTAATACTAAAATAATTGTAAGGAAGGGTTCTTTCTTTCTTTCTTTCTTTCTCCACCCATAATATGATCCTATAACATTCCTACTGATTCCTTGGATCAGAACCTAAACGTGTCAGGAACCCTCTTTCTTGATACGTAAAAGGTTCTTGGAGAAACAAAAATCGGTTCCTAAGTTCAATAAAAGGAAGCCTCAGAGGTACCTATAAGCTCAGTAATGTGAAAATAATTGAGGTGATGACGATGACAGTGATGATGGGTTATAATATGTGCTGAGTGTCCGTTTACGAGGCTGGACAGTCAGATTAATTAAGGCTGCTGAAGGTTCAATCTGGTGTCAGCGTCCATCCGTTAGTGCAGCGAGAATAACGGCTGTACAGTCTCCGAGCCTGAGCCCCGGAACGTATTTACTGCTGGAGAATAACAATTACAAACATACAGGCAATCCTCATCAATGTGACCTACATTTACACTGACACACACACACACACACACACACACACACACACACACACACACACACACACACACACACACCACACAGTTGTATATGCTAATAAATGTGAAGGGGGGGAGGGGCGAAGCGTCAGTGACAGACAGCTCAAGATTTGAGGAAAATTAATTTCTCCCTGCAGGAGAGGTGCTGAAGATTCAACTCCCAAACAGGTGGCGTCTCTTACAGGACCAATTCACCCAAAACTCTCATTTACCCCTTTATTAAACACTTACCCCACCAGCCAAGACGTGTTGACAGATTTTTTTGTTTGTTTGTTCCCCATTTATTCTTTCAGTTGTTGAAAGCGAACCTTTAATAAAGAGACAGTTCACCCAAAAACCATATTTGCCCCAAATTTTACACTTGACAGGTTTGGAGTTCATGTTTATTTATTTATTTATTTTTAAATTTATTTTCAAGTCATTGGTTCCTTTTGAATGTACGCATTTAAAAGAACAGTTCACCCAAAAATCTGATTTGCCCATTTTTTACACTTACCCCCTCAGGCAAGACATGAGTGCACATTTATGTATTTACTTATGTTACAATTTTGACGTAATTTTTGCATTTTACAGTAAAAATGAATTCAAAGTACGCCTTTAAAGGGACAGTTCACCCCCCAAAAGAATCATGTTTACCCAATTTTACATCACCAGCCAAGATATGTTGATTAATTAATGAATTTATTATTATTATTATTATTATTATTATTATTATTATTATTATATTTAACATGGAAAAATATGAGTAATTTAAAGCACCCCATTAAAGGCACAGCACACCCAAAAACGTATTACACTTAGCCCGTCAGCCAAGACATGTTTGGGGTCCACGTTAATTTTTTGATGTATTTATTCACGTATTATTTGTACCTAATTTGCATCTCTTTGGAAGAAATTCATCAACTGAAAAGGTGACTAAACAAATTAGGTGACTACTGAGACTTGGTGTTTGTTGGCAATGTTAGCCTGCTTAACTAAATAACAGTCTAGTCTGTGAGACCTTAATGAAGAGCAGAGTATATGTGAAAAGTTTTGATGACATGTCTTTTACAGAAACAGCAAAATATTTTACATGACTATAGAGTTCTAATGCTTTGTTAAGAACATTAGCATCAGAGCTCCAGTTCTAAGATAACATCTAAGAACACATTGACTAATCTATGAAACCTTTAGTTAAGATCTGGGTGTGGCTTGAGAAAGAGTTTGGTGATGTATTTTTGCAAAAAAAAGACAATTTAGGTGACATAATCTTAGTGTTTTATTAGCAACATTAGCCTCACAACTCCAGTTCTAAACTAAAGAACAGTATAACTAGTATGTCAGACATCACATGGATGATATTTTAATTTGGGTAACATTATTTATTTTTAAAAAAGACTATTTGTTGAGTTTTTGTGCTTTGTTAACAACATTCACATTCACAGCTCCAGTTCTAACCTACTGACCATATTGACTAGTCTGCAGATGATGTCCCATTGATGCGAATTCAAAATTGGTGATGTATTTTTAATTTTATTAATAATTTGTTTCTTTGTAAAAAATCTAGTTGACTATTGAGTCCTAGTGTCTTATTAGCAACATAAGCCGCACAGATCCATGTGTAAGCTACAGAATATATTGGCTAATCTGGAACATTATCTCACACGGAGGAGAATTAAGTTTTGGTGAAATATGTTTTTGCAAAAATGTCTGTTTAGGTGACTATTGACTATTCCCCAAAGAAATATAAAATTTGGAGAAATGTTGCCTTGGTTGGTTGAGGGTGATAAAAATTATAAATATGATTTTTGGGTGAACCATACCTTTCAATGAGTTTCCTCATTGTTAAAAACAGACATAATAAAATAAATAAAGAGGTTTCCCGCCCCTAGTAGTCTAGTCATGGCTGAACTGTCAGTGTCCTTTAATCCCAGCCTTAATTAGAGCGCCTCGCAATCAATGAGTGGTCAGAAAAAAAGCACTGTAAGCTAATGAAGTACACGCAGGAAACAGCCTCGTTCAACCCTACAGCCCTCCACCCTCCCCGGCCTTCGACAGCACAATGAGGCGGCGCAGCCACACCAACAACACCAACAGCTGAGCTAATGCGCTCTTAACTGGAGTTAGTAGCTGCGCTTTTAGCGCTTCTGTCTTGAGCTCACAGCACAATGAACGAATGAATGAAGTTCAGTTCAACCAGACACGTGTCAGCTGTCCCATAAACACACAGTTCTGTACTGAGGAGGAGGAGGAGGAAGATGATGAAGTAGAGGAAAACGTACTAAAACAAAGAACTTTAATAAAAAACAGTTTGCCCAGACTTTGACTAAAATAGGCTAACACACACACACACACACACACACACACACACACACACACAGGTTTTCTTTAGTTATATGAAACCACGAAATAATAAAAGTAGATGTAAAAAAGTTTATTTACGTAAATACATTGTTTTCTTTTAGTGCATTTAACGTTCTGAGAACCTTATGTCAAACCTTGCAGTAACGTATAAATGTTTTAACATTGTTATTTGAACGTTTCTTTCATGTTATGTTCATTTAAAGGTCTCTAAAACCATGGTCAGCAAATGTTAAAGGTCTCTAAAACTATGCTGAGCAATTCAGATAAGACTTTCCTAACTTTGCAGTAATGTTTATAATGTATTTTCACCGGAAAATAACTTTGTAGGAACGTTAACCTTATGTTATGTTTAGAATAAAGTAAAATGTCACTAAACGCGATGGTAATCATTTTTTAAACGTTCAGTGTAACGTTTTTTAACGTTCCAGGAACATTTAAATTAGATTATCCTCAATTGTTTTAAATATTAAATGACGTAAACAAAACGGTGATAATATCCGAAAATAACCAAAGGGGAACAATAAGCGAACCTTAGGGTAACATTTGTGTGTAAAGATCTGAAAGACGAATTTCAGTGCAGAATAAAATAATGTGTGGAGATTATTATAGAGTTTATTAGAATATATGATTATTAAGATTAACAGGCCAGTGTTTACCAAAGAAGCCAAAGCAGTAAATTGCGCCACTGCTTTAATAATACAACAGATATTAAAATATAATTTGATGAAGTTAATATATAGGTAATGGGATGATTTCCCTCCTTCAGTCCAGCTACATTTCACGAGGAACCTCTCAGAACTGAGCATCTGCTACAGCCCTGCAGATCGATAGTCTTTAACTTCTGCCGTTTCATTTGCTCGTTAATTCCGAGTCAAAAGGACGGTCACTGAGCTCGTGCACGGTCCGGTGAGCTACGCCAGACGCGCAAATCACGTCCGACCAGAAGCTGATTAGACTTAACTTCTGACCTTATCAGACCTGAGCTACATAAACCGCATAACCCAGTTGTCACAACAACACAAGTCCAGCAAACAAAACCTGTCGTTATAAATACAGATTACTGTCACAAAGTAACTAATTACAGAATACTAACATACACTAGAGGGATATGAAACAGGAGAGCAAATATGTAAGATATATCTTGTGTCTCCATTTTTGACATTCTTGACTCTTTTGATTCGTTTTGACATTGCGTGAAAATTCCACAAACAATGGACCAATAGAAATGATATAATTTGCATACAGGTGCTTACTTTGAAGAATCTAAAATATTAAACATATTCTGGTTTGTTTAACACATTTTTGTTTACGAAATAATTCCATATGTATTTCTTCATAGTTTGGATGACAATTTGTTTTGGATGTATTAATCTACAATGCAAACCATTTTAAATAATCAAAAACCACTGAATATCCAGAATGTGTCCAAACATTTGACTGGTACTGTACAATCTTTTAATACCAACTTGCATCCAAATTGTTGTACTTCTCCTGTAAAGTTGCTATTTTTGAAATTAGAGGTTGTATTAAAACTTACATTAAAGCATTAGAATTGAATAAATGTGCAAATATTTCTTCACCACTTCAGAATGAACTTTTTACTTCATAAATCATCTGAAAGTCTTAATTATATCCACTACATGAGAAAATGGGTTTCCCCAATCTCCTCTTTTGCAGGTTAAAGTGATTTATTTAGGCATCTCTTCAGAAGAACATTAAGAACATTAAAGATTAGAAAGCACTCCTCTGTGAGATTTCTACTTAGCAGTTGTCACTGAAGATCCTAATATGTCAGACGAGGGTAATGCCAGCATGGCACCGAGTTTAGCCCAGTTTAAAAAGAACAGCTGGTGGACTAGACTGGAAACAGTCGGATTACTTAGTAAGCAGTTTGGACATTGAAGCAGATCAATAAGCAGGCCAATATGTTCAGAAGATACAGTAGAGATATTGTTTAATTAAAGACCTAATCATGTAGATAAATAAACACTGTAAAAAGTGACCAAGTACCAACATTTACTTCAGGAACAAAAGCAGCTCATAATTCAAATAATATTAATTTATATGAGAACCATTCAGTCACCAATAAATAAATGCGCAAAAAGTTTTAGACAAAGTGATTCTATTCAGTACTGAAAAAAGGCTCAACTCATATTGGCGCTGGAACCATTTCTCAAAAGGTTCTTTATACAACAACATTCCGTAGACTTTTCATGATGAGGACGAAACATTTAAGAACCATTTAAGAAATGAACTGGTCCTTTAAACTGGCATAGAGCCTTTAAAACTTATCCCTTTAACATTCTGCTCAACCATTTACATTTGAGTCACTATATCTGATTGAAGAATGTGTTGAACTTAACTCAATGTGATTATGCCATCTCTATCAATTGGCAGAGGTATGTTAGGCTAAACATCATTCACTAGAAGTTACTAACAATGCAACATTTTCTTGTTTTAATACAAACCAACAATGCTTTGTAGCCACACCAAAATAAATAAACTGGATCAAATGCTGAAAAACAGACAAGTGGTGAGTTTAAAAATGAACAAAACTGGTATCTTATTGCACAGTTTTTGTAGTTTATGTTCTGATTTTACCACAGAGTGCATCTCATTCTATGTTTGAAGTGTACATTAAAAAAAGAACTGTGTGGTCATTAAAAAAACTAATAAACCATTGACTGTCTTTATTATTAACCCCTACCCCACCCCCAATCTGCCCCCCTCTTCCCAATTAAATTATTTATTTCTTTTTGAGGATGTTAAAAGGGTAAGAAGTAGTTTTGCTTCACTAAATATGCTTTCAATTGATGATGGAAGAACCATTAGCTGTAAATGAGGAAACCTGATATATACGGGGTTGTTTATAGTACTGATCAACAGTAGGTGAAACCCTCTTTGGTGCTACATATATGAAACCATTGATTAAAATATTCTTTATAAAACCCATTTTGTGTTTTTGTCATACTGAAGAGCAACTTATCCATGCAAATGACAGTTTAAGCATTGAAAATGTTTCTTGAGTTGTCAAAGTTGTACACATAACCTATATATTAAATTCCTTTTGTAAAAACTTTGAATAGCCACAAAAAAGTGTCTAAAATCATTTCAATGCAAGATAGGATGTTCTTTAAAGAACATTTTTAAAGCTAAAAAACTTCAAAATAAAGGCATTATTCCTAAAACACAATATACGTGTATGGCAGGAACTATTTCAAAGTCTTTATCTTGCAAAATGTAGTTGCTATTGTCAAATGAGAAATATAGAAGGTGTAGTAACATTTGCTCAGAGTTATTACTGTTGAGCTGAGCTGAGTCTGAAGACCAGTTCTTCGGGGAACCCTTTATAGCCAGGAGCTCCTGACAGTGCAGTAGCCGTCTTCACACTGAGCTAAGTGTCTGAAACCAATGCTCCAGCTTCTTCAGTTAGCTATACAAGTACCACAGAGTGTGTCGTTGACAATGTAGAACACAATAAGAATAAATCTGCAGAAGAACTCAAGAGAATGTGTGACTTCTGAGTCTGCTGCTGGTGTAATCCTGGAATAGGGGGTCTAATCTTACCCAGTAATCTGTATTAAGAGGATTAACAACAAGCCCTTTTCTTTCCCATCTTTGCTCAGCTGAGTGGACAAAGACCTTTTGTAATATACAAGACTGTCAAACACAATTAAAATGGAATACAAGATTAACTAAGTCACCATAAGTAATTGTACAAGTCACCATGAGCTTTAAAGTTATCTGGAGCATTAAAAACGATGAAGCAAAACAGTCCCTTACAACAGTACCCTGAGACTACCATCACAGTAAGGTCCAAAAACACATCTCAAGTTCAAGTGCAAGAGGGTTTTATTGTCATTTCAGCTATATACAGTACAGTAAACGAAACAACATTCCTCTATATATCTGTTAAACCAGTGGTAAAATGTACAAATAGTGAAAATTAACTAAGTTTTTTAGACAGTAGTATGATGGTAGTACCATAGTACTTTGTGCAAGGGGTCCAGCAGCATTTTCCTTAAGGCATCTTTATGTGCCTTTCTGATAGTTAGATTAAACCACAACAACACATATCTTAAAGAAAATGTTTGTGAATGCACAACCTAAACAACTCCCATGTGGATGCTTGGCTATAGTTGCTGGTTGATAAGGTGTTGCTAGATGGTTGCCTGGTCTTCCAAGTGGTCTAGAGTTTATCAAGATAACTGTAGTACCCTACATGCTATGTTAGTAGTTTATCCAAATAATACACATGGGGGCACAGACCTTTACACATTATCATTCTGTATTGGAAATATATATTTTTAGAAAAGTGCTTGTTACAAGGAATCCTGAAAAACGATGTGTATACAAGTACAAGATTACCATTCAGACTGAACATATGGAATTAGACAGACAGACAGACAGACAGACAGATAGAAAGACAGACAGTGACACAGACAGAGACAGATAGATGGATAGATAGAGACACAGACAGATAAACAGACAGACAGATACAAAGACAGACAGACAAAATGAAAGTTAAAATGATTAACAGATTTCAGGAGAATGAGGTGACTGAGTCAATATGATATTTGAGTCATTATGCTGAGAACAGTCAGCAGGAGAGTCCGTCCATCAGTAGATCATTCTCTAACACAACACACCTCATATCTAAAATGCATGAACGTTGTGTGTGTGTGTGTGTGTGTGTGTGAGAGAGAGAGAGAGAAAGAGAGAGAGAGGGAGATAGAGTTTAAATGTGTGTGTCAGAGCCCCTCAGGCCTGTACCGGAGGGCGGGATTAGCTGTTACGTTCATTCAGCACAAAATGGATTCCGATATCAGACGAAGGAGGGCAAAAGGTCTCTCTCTCTCTCTCTCTCTCTCTCTCTCTCTCTC
>BRDA01094136.1:0-28386 GCA_036984385.1 Crenuchus spilurus | reverse complement strand
TATATATATATATATATATATATATATATATATATATATATATATATATATATATATATATATATATATATATATAATTATTTATTTATCTTTTAATCTATTTATTTATTTATTTATCTATCTATTTATTTGGGTTTATTGCTCCTTTCTTATACAGTCTCATATTATTTGTACTTCATATATACTTTGGTCAGTTAATACTTCTGTTAAATTAACTGTTGCTGATGATTTTGATAAATGAATTTCATGGCTGAGGAGCATCGACCAGAACATCCTGAACTTCAAAATAGCTCATAAGTTCTTTTGAGGACAATAAATTATGTTCTGTATTCATGTGTATTTTAAATGTTTTAATGATATGTAGTGTTTTTACCATCAGAAGCACACTTGCTGTAAAAATATTACAAGATAAAATCAATAGAAATGGGCCAAAATTGAATGGAACAGATCTCAGCAGCTTAAATCATGTTTACAGGATTTATTAAACAATTATAAGTATGAAAAAATAAATGAAATCAAATATGTAATAAAAAGAATCCTAGATATTTTATTAGCATTAAACTGAATGTCTTTCTTTGTTTGAACAGCATATTAAAACCTTTGATCAGCAATATGTTTCTGGTAACCTTGTTAGCAGTGAATTAAGTGAATTAATCTCTCTCTCTCTCTCTCTCTCTCTCTCTCTCTCTCTCTCTCTCTCTCTCTCAGTATCTTTCTCGCTCTCTTTCTGACTGACTTTATCAGGCATACTCCAGAATTAAGATTCAGTTATATTAAATGATAATAATGATATTTTTACTGTCAAACCTTATCAGATTTTTTTTCTCAGGGCACATTCTGTCTTTCAGAGACATGTTACTTAATACACTCTTCCCACCCTGGCAGAATGTACTTTAGACTATCAGCCACCTGGAAAATATAGTGCAGTGTCTGAGATAACAGCATGATCATGCAATTTTTACACTTTTTGTTTTTTTGTGTCTGAATACATTTGCTGAAACTCAGAATCATTCCTGCCTGTACTTGCATATCCGTGTGATATTTCACACACATTTTATTACATCAAATTGTCCAGTTAAGCATTAAACATTTCGTGTGACCTTAATGTGACCTTTCAAAGTCAAATTAAAATTTATGAAACACTTTCACATGTCCAAAGATTTTACAATTAATTTAACTTCTTATCAAGTTCACAGTTGAGCATGAGATTTGGATTGATCAGTTGGCTCCTTTGACTCAGTATTAGGCTGGGATATGTAAGTGGTGATGACTGCTGTGTTGCTCTGGGTACTGCAGTGTCTTGCAGTGTGCCACAAGGCTCCATTCTGGGCCCTTCATTATTGAGTCTTTTATGCTTTTACTTGCAAGAATAAGAAACAGATTTAGCCTTTTCTTGCATATTGTTTGTTCTAAATCCAGTTGTATAATGACTTGCAGTTCACATCCTTTTACATCTGCTGCATTGTACTTCAATTTCTATGCTGGCTGTAGTAAAAGCACATGGAATTAGAGTTCTTTGCATGTATCATGTTTTTGTGACTATTTAAACAAAAAAAAATAGTTGCTTTTTGCAGCAATGTGCACACATCATTAGTGCAGTAGATACACTAGACCTGTTTTCACTTGGTTGTTTCTTACCACTAGACTAGATTGCAACTTGATGAGATCTTAACCATATTGATTTTCACTTAGCATTGCCATTTAATCAGAGTAATATCCAATTGATATTGTCTATGCTGCTCCTTGTTTTTCCTATTCTACTCAAAATAATGTTGAAGATCTGTATTTTTCAAGGATAATCACTCTGTAAATATAATTATGTTACTAGCGGTGCATAAAATGACCATATGAGTCAGTGATTGTTGTTTTCATTGTTTGAAATAATGAAAGACAACTGAAGCATGCATCATATCCCTTTTCAAAGTACTGAGGAAAATAGGCAAAACTTTGTCAGATTGTGTTCTTTACTCGTATATTCTGGATCCATATCTTTCAAAGTGACCACTGGGCCTGGACTCACTTTAATCTTTATTGTAAGGTGTATTAGTTGACTTTATACTTTATATCTCCCTCTTTCCTTCCATCTTTAGATCTTATGATCTCTCCATCTCTCTATCTCTCCCTCTCCCTCTCCATCTCTATCTCTACCCGCTTCTCTTTCCCTCTGCTTCTCTCTTTCTGTCTCTCTTTTACTATACGGATCTCTTTCTCCCTCTGCCTCTCTCTCTCTCTCTCTCTCTCTCTCTCCCCTCTCTCATTAGTCGTTCTGCATGTCTGGCTTTGCTGCTGTGTCTCTAATAGCTCACACTGCTATTGATGTGTCAATAAAACACTCCGGCAACTTCAGCCATAACAACGGCAGGTGTGTGTGTGTGTGTGTGTGTGCGTGTGTGTGTGTGTGCGCGCGCCTGTTTTTCCCCTGTTTGTTGAGCGGAAATGCTTTGCTTTGTTATCTTTTCCTCTTCATACATTTTAGATGCAGCAAAAACATCTCAACATCCCGAGGGTTCACATTTGCAACTAGGGGAGTTTCAGATAACCTGAATTTTCAGAAGGCCATGAAACGCAGCCAGACTTAAAGCAGGTGCTGGAGTAGCGCTTGGGTGTATATGAAACAAAGAAATGAAATAAAACTAAAACACGGTAGTACAGAAAATCACAAAACTGTGATTGCATGAAATGAACACAGCCAGACTGGTGTGTGTGCTGATGCTGTTAGGGGTGTATATCAGTGAGTTTGAAATTATTCAGGTACAATCATTAATCAAATGAATGAAATGACCAAATATATGATTTCTAAAAAGTACAGAATAATGATAATACACTGAGTTTGTCTGTTGTTTGTATGTATGTATGGTTTTTAAAATATATTAACTCTAATATTCAACCATTAATGTTTCACATTGTAACATTTCATTCACCCCCAGTCCATGCAGCCCTGCAGAAACAACATGCATTGAATTTCTGTACATATCACCACTTACTCACTGTACAGCAGATCTGCTCATTGACAGTGAAATTATAAAGATGTTTCATCCTGGACTGCTTTTAGAAGGACACCCAATGCAATGCAGTCAGTCAGAGGATATAAAACATCATTTACATTTATCAGCATTAAAGGCACAGAAATGAAAACTGCCCAGGAAATGCGTCTGGTTGATAATGTCACAGCATAAAAATAAAGTCACACTGAACATTGCTGTTAACTTGTTTTTGGCAACCTTTGATGTTGAAACTGAAATACTGTAGTTAAATAAAAATATAATTTTTATACACAAGTACCCAAAATGGGATGAAACTGTTATTGCATTAATCTTCACAGTATTTTTGTCTTAGGCAGGTACAAAAAGTTTGAATCTGCTGAATCTGTTCTACAGGCTAAATACATTAGACATGTGGAGTGGGAATGTTGGGAATGCAAGGCCTGTAAGAAGCTGTTTCAAGGCTCAACATCTTTTAAAAAAAGGTTAACTTGCATGAAACTTGACACATGCTAGTTTTTCATAGAAATATGACCAGTTTAATTTTTCTAATTTTTCATGTTTTGTTTTAATTATTTAGCTCAGTATGTTGATGAAGTGATTAACAAAGTAACATTAACATTGACTTGGTAAACATTCTAACTCAGAAGTATTAAAAAATGGCCAAAAGTTCATTCGAAGTCATAAAGAGAGGTTCGGAAATGTGGTGTATATATATATATATATATAGTATTTTATTTTTATCATAGGGAACAAAAAATACAAAAAAATGTTATAAACTGAGTGGGTCAAATTAAAACATAAGTAATATGTAGGACATGACCTTTACATGATTATGTGTACAGTATCTTCTGTATCTGTCACTTCTGTAGTGAAGCATTTTTACAGGTGATAAATGGATGATGTTTTAGTGTATAAAGGAGTTGAGGTAGATTTTGGCAGCTTTGGACATATGTTATCTTCTTTTCTTTCTCCGTCTTTGTTAAACAGATGGCGCGAGCTGGCTATCTTTCGAAAGTTTCTCTCATCTCTCAGTCATGTTTGTTGTACTTTATCTTTCTTTTTTCATCCTTTCTTTCTCATCCTGCCTTCATACACAGTGTTCTCCCTTCTGGCTTGTGTGTGTGTGTGTGTGTGTGTGTGTGTGTGTGTGTGGGTAAAGTTGTTGGAGTTGTTTAGCTACACTTTCAGCACCATACTGCTGTCAGACGCTTCAGTAAACTCAGGTAAACCTGACAGAGTTTAGAGGGAAACCGTGATGTTTCTGTCAGAGATAGAGAGAGGGATAGAGAGAGAGAGAGAGAGAGTGTGTGTGTGAGAGAGAGAGAAAGTTCTCACATTATTTCAAGCTTTTATCTGGTTGTTAGCACTTCTGAAGCTGCTAATCAGGACCTGAAGAGACTTTAAATATTTAGATGATGTATTAGTTCTTGTTAGGGCTGCAAAATGTTTTGTTTGCAATTCAATATCACAATATCGACTTTAAGAATACTGCAATTATTTTTGATCAAATCCAGTAGCAGTCCATGTGTTGTAACTTAACAGTGCAATCCCCTCAGTATTACATGTTGTCCATGTCGCACATCAATCTTTTTTATTCAAACCATCCAGAAAACACACCAATTTGCATTACGACAAGTGAGTAGCTCATACGGTAGTGTATACAGATTTACATCAACATAAAGACATCTAAAACCATTCCTGCTAATCATCAATAATTACATGTTCCAATGTAATTAGCAATATGGCTCATCAATATCTTATCACGCGCTAATTGGGCTATCATAAACGAGCAGTGAACTATAGCTAATTAGCAGCGCTGTGTGCCTCTTCTAACGACTCTAGGTGCTTTATTATTCTTCTTTATGACTCCATCCCTGGGGTTTGATATCAACAATAATGCGAGCATATGGACGTCCTTGGCATTGGGTACCAAATCTGTGTAAAATAGACAGAGGCGTACTGGGAAGCTAATTATGGTGCTCCGGACTGTTGGATGGGGGATAAGCGAGGGAGGTGTGATTCTTTTTCTTTCTTAATCCGTTCCAACTCCTGTTCTTTTTTTTCGTTCTTTTTTTCTTTGTTCTTCTCTCTTCAAAGCGACCAGTCACGCTGTTGGAAAATGGAAAATAAGATCCTTAACCTTCCAGTACCTGATTGGTTTCAGCAAGCATACTGTTTGAGAAAGACTAAGACCTTGTATGAAAGGCAGCCGTCCAGCAGTTTAAATGTATTTTTAACATGATGTTTTCAGGCTAATACACTATAGGCTGGTTCACTATTTGCAGTAGGGAAGTGCAGGGAGTACATTGTTTCATAGCTATTGTGAGTTTGGACATGCTGTAAAGAACACTGCTAAAAATTTCACTCAGCCTAATGAGAAATCATAGCGTGGAGCTCACTTTTGGTCAAAGAACATTATTCATTATTCAGTTCTACATATCAGACTGCTACAGTGTTTGTTCACTACATAACCTTGACTTTGCAGTTTAAAATTCAGCACTGCTGAGCAGGACTGTTTTGTTGAAGCAAATCAGTTGGCAAGTTGGAGGAGACCTCAATGTAGAATTTGTCACCATGCTTCTAGGGATCTGGAGCTTCAGCAGTTATCATAATGAATAGTTGATGACTTTATTTTCTTCTATTATTCTCCAAATTATATTTTTATCATATGTAACTTTTCTGTTTCAATAACAGATAGAAATTGGTTCATCATGGAAAATTGACCACAAGCTATGTTTGCTAGCTAGAACGGTATTGCCTCGTTACACTGTCAATCACTGCTGTTCACACCATTCAGGTGATTTTATAAGCTTATAGTGCCACCTGTGCATCAATGATGACCAAATTATGACTTAATGTTAGGCAGTGTTCCAATCTATTGTGACATTTTTATGTACAAACAAATATTTCCATATATTTTATAGCATTTTGTGTTTGCATTGGTGGTAAGAATAATTTCCCCACCACCATAAGTTACTTTTTATAATCCTCTTATGACTCATCACCTAATCCAAAAGTGGTCAAAAGTGATACACTTAAACCTTAAACCTGCACGTACACTTACATTTAAACCTGCATTTACACCTACTTTTAAACCTGATGTGGCTCCTACACTACATTTAGCTGGAAAGAGTCTGTCTGTCTGTCTGTCTGTCTGTCTGTCTGTCTGTCTGTCTATCTATCTATCTATCTATCTATCTATCTATCTATCTATCTATCCATCCATCCATCCATCCATCCATCCATCCATCCATTCATTAATCTTCAAGTACAGATCACCTGGTTTATCTAAGCAATATGTTCATTCAAACAGAGTAAATGTCAAGTAATTTACTTGTATTTCACAAAATGAAATATTTTCACAAACCATCAAATGGGATTTTTTCTTGCATTTCTGTGCTGTACGTTTGTAGACATAGTATCAAAAGGATACATTTCAGATGGTTTCTTTCATCTGTTCAAGAGGCACATCTTTCAAAGCAGTATTATGTGTTGATTAATCTGGTTACAACTTTTAGTGTTTGTGTAAGTGTTATGACTTCCATGAATATCATATTCAGTACTATTATTTGTTTAATGTCTGTAGCAAACAGTTTCATTCCCAGAAGCAAAGACCTTTAACTGCTGTTTGCTCCAGGTTGGCTGTATGTACAGCTGTTTGTTGCTTTGGGCAAAGTCATTGGCTTAATGACACTAATGTCTCTCTTAAAAAGCAGTTCATTCATTTCCAAAACAGTGATGATATGTGCAGTTAGAATACGGAATAAGTGCATATTAATAGGCCTGTTTAATATATATTAAGTTCTCAATTTAAAGAGAATATTTATCAAAAGCTATATAAGAGATATAAGCTATAGAAGCTATAGAAGCTATATATATATATATATATATATATATATATAGCTATATATATATAGATCAGCAAATGTTCTGGACAGCCGTCTTGACTTCTAAAGTAAAATGAAGATGAAGTTACTACATCCTGTACATAGTAGACTTCTACACATTTTAATATACAGTGTACTCTCCTGAAATTGTTTACATGAGCACATTGTTTGGTTATTTTCTGCCTTGTGCACTTCGGTACTGTTGACTACTGGCTTAACCTGCTGAGTGGAAGCTTTGTGAAGAGAAAATGATAGGTTTCACCCTGTGTGCCTGTTAAAGCTGGCTTTATGGTTGTGGATGGCAGACATAATATAATAGTTGTAGTTTTGGCCTGCATTCACTGGCAAATGTCTCTTTACTTGGCAGAAAACAGCACAAGAATGTCTCTTCAGCTCCCTCTCTTTCCCATTGTACTCATTTATAAACACATTTTAACCCTTGGAAGTCGTAGCTTTTCTAGATTTATGACACATACGTTGTTGTTTTTTGAATTCTTACTTGTAGCTCAGTGAAGCAGCAGGTGTTTTCTTTTTGATATGCTTTATTTTTATGTAATATTTGTATTTCATGGGAAGTGGAACATTGTTTTGCTGAAAGAAACCTGTAAAAGACTTTAATCTGTTCTGGGATCACCCTTCAATGATTTCTAGGCAAAAAACAACCATTAAGATTTTCAGAGGATGTTCCTGTGGAGCTTAGATAAATCTCAGATAAATACTGCTGATGCTAACTATTATATTCATACTCTTTGTCCCTCATAGCATGTAGTGTAATAATAACAACATCTTATAACATCTTATGTGTTCATGTAAATATGTTAATGTCTTAAATAATAATAATAATAATAATAAAAATAATAATAAAAAAAAAAAAACAATAAAAAAAATAAAATAATAATAATAATAATAATAATAATAATAATAATAATAATAATATAATGTGTATAATAATAATAATAATAATAATAATAATAATAATAATAATAATAATAATATAACATCTATCCATCCATCCACCCATTAATTTGTTAAGCATACCTGAAATATGACTTCTTTTAGAACTCCAGATTTAAGGAGTGCTTAAACTTGTCATCTTTATTTGTTCTGCCTCATCTTTAAAAATCTGCCTCAGCTCTTGTTTTATATGTTTCTCTTTCTCAGTCTACATTGAGAAGATAACACTATGAGTGTGAATGTGAAGCTGTTCAGAAGCTGTTACTGTGAAAAGGTTTTATTGATTGAGGAGTCTAAATTTGGGATTTAGGATTGCTTTTAGTACCTCTCTGTAACGTCTGCTATTCTAACGTCACTCACCTGCTGTCAGTCCTCTGAGTGTGGTGGTGTTGAGCACATTTAAAAATACAAATGAGACATTAATTACTCATCAGTCTGTCTCCCCGGCTCTCTGTCAGTCTGTTTACATTGTCCTCTCTTTGCTTTTCTTTCATGCTTTCCATAACAGACTTCTTTCTTTCTTCCATCTCCATCCTCCATATTCATCTGAAGTGATGTGGAGCTGTTCTGTGAAAAAGGTTTCATGAAGTGATGAGTCTACATTACAGATTTTTTATTGCTTGTATTGTTAGAGTCTGTCGTCCAATTAGAATGAAAGCAGTGATAAAGATAAAGCGAGGGCACATTAAATACTGACAGATTTGATATTATATTTACTTGTTGATGCTTCTGTGTAATTGTTTGTTAGGCCAGGTTCACTCTATATGATTTTAGCCCAAATTTCCAAGTCACTGACTGTTTTTGGTGATAAAAGTCTCAGGTTGGAGGCGTTTGCTCAGCCCAGGCTCAGACGCTATGTGTGAACTGCTGGAAAACATGATCAGAGTGACTCACAAGCTCCCAACAAGTATCTAGTAGGTTTGTTATTTGGACCAGTAGGTGAATGAATGCAGAAGTGTTGCACTGACCGTCCACAGCCAATGAGAGCTGAGGACACAGGTTGAGGAGAAAGCAGGCTGTGGAGGTCGATTTAGATTCAACTTTTTTGCCGATGTGATTGCACACAATGGAATATGGAGAGACAAGAAAGAAGGCAGTTGCATCAGTTTTTGTGTGTTTTTACACAACATGTTTTTGGGGAGGGTGGCATGGTGGCTTGGTGGTTAGCACGTTCGCCTCTCAGCACTGAGGTCTTGGGTTTGAGTCCCCAAGTCCCTGAGTTTCCATGTTCTCCCCGTGTCTGCGTGGGTTTCCTCCAGGTTTCATCTAACAGTAAAAAAAAACAAAAAAAACACAGAGGTCAGGTGTATCGGGTACTTTAAATTGTGTGTGTGTGTGTGTGTGCACCCAGTGATGGATTGGCACCTGTTCTGGGCTTACTTGGGATAGTATAATGCCCTGCCCTGCGCCCAGTAAGCGGGTAGGGGACTAACCGCAACCCTGATAAGGATTAGGTGGGTGTGATAATGGATGGATGGATGTTTTTAGAGAGCAGACAGGCTCGTTGTGGGTTCCTCCTGGTGAAAGATCTTGTAATTATTGACTCTGACTGACGGCTCTGACAAACTGACAACTCTGAAAGTCATGTAGTGTGACCTTGGCCTTATTTTTTTCTACTTTTTGTCATGTTTGAGAAATGAGTGACTTGGTGATTAGTATACTGTGTGAAAATGAATGTAATAGTCATTTATTGTAAAACTACTTATTAATTATGCAAATCTATTAAGTATTTATGCATGTAAATCGAATGCATAGGAAAATAACCCGCAACAGAATTCATTATATAGTTACATTTACATTTCACTCTTCACCACTGCATCTTTCTCTCTCTCTCTCTCTCTCTCATGCACACACACACGTACACACTGAGCAAACTGAGTGAGACTATGTACCAGGTTCTTTAAACCCAACAGTGTGTAGAACAGAGCAGAAGCACATGTTCAACCAGTGCTGTGAAGTCACATGATCAAATCTCTCTTAAAAAAAATCAGTCATCAGTCGGGGATTTAGGGGGTCAGCTGGAGAGAAAAATAACAGACACTTTTATGCATGTACACACACAAAGTGGTGAAATATTACAAATATTACAGTCATTAAAAATTGTATTCATACATGTAGCCATACACATGATTTCTTATGACAATAAAAAAAAATCATTTACCTTAATTGGAGGAGAGACAGTCAATCAATCAATCAATCAATCAATCAATCAATCAATCAATCAATCAAGCAATTAATCTTTCAGTCAGTCAGTCAAGCAATCAAATATTCATATATGACACATTCCTGAATGAATGGCCTCTATTTCAGTTCAACTCATCCCTCACTTACAGACAGATGTATTGTATAAGTCTTATAAAATATAAGTATTGTATATACGTGTGAACACAGACCGGAGAGTTTAGAATAAAGACAGATGTATATCTGTCTAGCAGGTCATATTAGGACCATTAATAAATCAAATTGAGTGAATAGAGGGATTCAAGAGAAAGACGGATAAAGATAGATAAAGACAGAAACTGTCACAGAGAGAGAGAGAGAGAGAGAGAGAGAGAGAGAGAGATTATAGCTTGTCACTGATGTCCCTGATGTCACTGTGCAATTGAAGTCATATTTCTGAGTTCAATCTGAGTTCATAGTCTTTAGAGGTGTAAGAGATGGGATGGAGGCAGAGTGACAGTGAAAGAAAGAAGCAAGTAGAGGAAGAGCGAGAAAAAGATGGAATGAGGATGGAGAGATGAAGGAGAAGATACAGGGATGGAGACAGGTCGGTGGAAATCGAGAGATAGAGAAAAACAGAGAAGTAGAGAGAAATAGAGAGATGAGAATATGGAGGAATGAAATCGAGGAATGAAAGAAGCCTGTTATGGAAGAGAAAAGCGTGAAAGCAAAGAGAGGACAATGTAAACAGACTGACAGACAGCCGGGGAGACAGACTGATGAGTAATTAATGTCTCATTTGTATTTTTAAATGTGCTCAATACCGTCACACTCGGAGGACTGACAGCAGGTGAGTGACGTTAGGATAACAGACGTTACAGAGAGAGTGTGTGTGTGTGTGTGTGTGTGTGTGTGTGTGGGGGTTATGTAAAAATCGGGAATCAGAGTGACATAAAGAAACATGTACACACAAGTCATCATGATAAATGTAATTAAAATGCACTGTTCTAAGTGCTAATATTACTACAGTTAATTAATTAATTAATTTACAACTGTAGGGCTTGTCACTGTCCATTACATTAAAGTGTGAGGGGTCTATTTGTGTTTAATGAAAAAAAAAAAAAAAAAAAAAAAAAAAAATTATATATATATATATATAAAATTTACCATAACATTGAGAAAATCACGTGATTGTTGTGTTTTAGCTAGCATGATATGTGGCAGTACTGTACTCCTGTACACTGATTTAAAATGAACACAGCTTTAAGGGTGTATTGTCATTATTGTTATATTTGCTCGTGTTGATGTGGTCCAAAATTGTTTGCCTTATTTTTAAAAAGTTACAATTATCAAGCAGTATCCTACTTCTACTTCTTCTTTTTCATTTTCTTAGCTGATGTCTGTCTATTGTGGCATTTAAACAGATTGAGCATTAGTCGCTACACACTCACACACACACACACACACACACACACACACACACTCACACACACACACACACACACGGGGAGTAGCTGGGGTTTAGGTGTCTTGCTAAAATGCTACTTTTTTCATGGATGTTTATGGAGGGGTGGTTTGTATTCATTTACACTGCCTTCCTCCATGTTTCAAAGGATTTAACCAGTGACCGTTTAATCCCAAGAAGCCCAGAAAAATGAAATATGATGTATATTGTGTTTTGAACATGGTTGGGTTATATTTTTATCTTACTGGCCACCCTTACATATAGACATGCTATTGTTCTTTTTTCAGAGCTAGAAGGAGGCATGAATTTCAGATTTGGACATTCGTATTGTCACGTGTAGAATGACATCTCCTACTCTCTCTCTCTCTCTCTCTCTCTCTCTCTCTCTCTCTCTCTCTCTCACACTCACACACAGACACACACACACACACACACAATCTGGCTTGTTCCTCTGTAGCGGATATGAGGCTAGTGTGTTTTGCGTCTGCCAGGATTTGATGACAAATGCGGTGAGAAATGCTCTGCCACCTACAGAGTCGCCGAACGCCTCTCACACACTGCTGTACAGCACGACACGTGAACACTCATCACACTTCTGTGTGTTTGTGTGTCTGCACAGCAACTCAAAACTAGTTTTTGTGAAGTATGCATTTGACTCATTTTAACTGTTTCATCTGGTGTTTGGGTTGAAATTCGTTATAAGGTATGAATATAAGGCCTTACCACATTCATGTCACAGACTGTGAAATGAGCCTTTTCCTGTCTGACAGATTATTTGTCGTGAAAATGTTATCCTATAATTGCATGTTCTGAAGATACTATAGTATTTGTGGTTTGGAGCTTCTCTTTTACTATCTACCCTGCGAATAGTAATGCATTCATGTTAGTTGTACATTCATTGGTTGAACCAGCTTCTTACCCTGTTCTATTACACGGCAATACGCATCGACGGTTTAGTGTTTGGAGAGGTTGCTTGTAGCTTAATGCATGAATGAAGATTACCCCCATTCTGTGCCTGCTGGGTAAGTGTGCCTGCACACATCCAGCAACACTCTGACAATATAGGAGAGCTTTAAGTCTTCTGTCACTTATTCTAAAGTACTATTGAGTGGTGCCTTTTCCATTAACCTGTCTTCAGTAAACATCCAAGCTAACTACATTCAGTAAGATAAACACTTCCAGGTTGCCTTGTCTTGGCTGCTGCATCACCCATGCACATAACCTTGAAAAGTGGCTGTAATCACCCTGCAAATATAACAGTGTGTAATGTATTTGACATTTTGGATTTAAGTTTGACAAGGTGACAAAAAGTAATGAAACCTTTTTATATATATAATTTTTTCCAATTTTTTTCCTCTTCCGAATGTGGTAGTAGCCAATTAACCCATCCCATCCACTAGGGGGCTCTCCCCAGCACTTTGCACCATCCCTGACTCTAGGAGGGTGAAGACACTGCTTGTGTTGCAGCCATCACCTCTTTACCAACTACTGCTGATACACTATCACTGTTGAGCCAACATTCTTGGAGGAAAGCACAGGATTCCCAGCTGCGAATGGACCAATCAGTAGACAACTGAGCCAGCGGACATTGCAGTGTGAAACACCCAGAGAGAGCATGGCTAATTTTTGCTGTCTTGGGCCTCGACTGTTGATGGCAAACAGCATTCATAGTCATAGATCACAGTGTCAGCGTCTTAGCCTGCTGAGCCACTCGGGGCCCTGAGTAATGAAACTTTGATGCCATACCTGAAATCATGGACTGTGTTTCCAGACTGAATGAGGTGTGTCAGCACATTAGGAATTGTGTGTATGCTTGTTTTTGCTGATTGTACTCTGCTGTAGTATAGCACAGTAGTAAAGTGTCTTTAATGCATCTTATGAATGATATTGTGGGGGCAGATAGTGGTCATAATGGGGCATGTTTGTGCTTTGTGTGCCCCCATCCTGTCTGCACGTAAGTCTCGACCTCTTGGTTATCGGGAGATTGAAAAGGAGGACAAGAGGTTGTGCATAGCGAAGATGTAGGTGGTGCCACCCATCCACAAATGGGACCCAACGTAAAGTGCATAGTCCGTGTGGCCACCAGCCCTGTTGAGCTATCACACTTTTCAATAAAATCTGATATTTGAAAAACTATGCATTGAAATACATTTCGTAGGACACTCGGTATGTGATTTGTGATTATCCTTATATCATTACACCACAGATAAGCTCCATTTAGACAATGTAAATGTGTATTATTTAAAAATCTGAGGTCATTCTGGTTATGTTTTGTATCTCGCGACCACTAGGAGTTGGTAGTTAGTTACTTTTTTTTATCAACGTTGAGCTTAAGTCCTATTTAACTTAATTTTGGGTCATAAAGCAAAAACAATGTCTAAATATTTTAAGACACATTGTTAAAAGTAACACAAACTTTACTATATTTCCACCCTGGTCCATTTTTTAAAAATATAACATTTTGTCTTTAACTTCATAGAGCCATGAAAGTGCGTAACAGTATCATGATGTCATATCTTTGTCATATCGCCCACCCTTAGTCTCGCCTGTAATTGGACTCTGCTCTTCCAGAATCCATGGTGCTGATTAGTAATCTGCTTTTGGAATGGCATCCAAATGGCTCCGAACTTTGATACAGATCCAAACGTCCTCTCTCTCATCTCCGGCTGTGTAGAGCTCCCTGAGGAAACTCGGGAATTCAGGACCGGGCTCAGAGCCGGATCAGACAGGATCCAAGATCCACACACACTTGCACACACACACACACACACACACACACACACACACACACACACACACTTTTAAACTTCACACGCTCAGTATGAAGCTGGCTCTGATTTCCTCCTTAAAAATTAACAATCCAGTGCATGTTTTTTGCATACAAAGCCTGTGTTCACATTGCAGGGATGCGGTGGCACTAATCCAGATTTTTGATCCTTTTATGCTAAGTGTGACAGCTGTGTGAACACAAATCTGATCTCCGTAAATAATCTTTGCAGTGATGGCTTGTGCTGTTGTTTATTTTAACACTGGAATGGTGTCACTCGAATATGATGTTTGTTTTGTTGTCGTTGTTGTTGTGGGTCATGGAGAATGAGGATTGCTTTGGTCCTTTCACATTAGCATATCAAACTTATTCTACTACACCTGTACACCTTTAACTGAAAATGATGATATGAGATATTAATAAAATGCAATATATCTTAGATAGAAATCAATGGCACATCTTGAAATTGTGTAATGCAAGTTAAAATCCATATCCCTAAATATGAGTCATATTTAATATTTAATACATATAAAAAAATAAATGCACAAGATAATGAAATAAAGAATTTACTCGTGATTCACAAGATTGCATTGTCCATACATGGTTTAAATTTTTTTTAAATTAATCTTAGCTTCTTTATTTCACTTTGAAGTTTATTCATCCTGGGCTGCCAATCAGAACAGAGCTTATTTAAATATATTAGTTTAAAAGACACAATAACAGCATGTTTACTTGTAATGATAAAGAGAGGTTGGAAAATGGTCATATTAAAAATTAATAAAAACTTTTGGTACACCAACATCATAAAGAATCATAAAACAGAAGAGTTGATACCCTTTGATGCATCTGAAGTCTATAATAATGTAAAAAAACAGGTGTGGTTTTGAGGCTGTTTAATGCCATGAATGGGCAGGTAGAGTTTGAACTAAAGCAGCTGAGGTGTCATTAGAGTGAGCTTCGAGATGCGCAGGTGATTTGTAGTAACATTATGCTGTGAGTTGGAGCATTAGGCTGGTAATTTGAATGGCTAAATATGGAGATAATTTGACTGGATAGAGGACATGGCAGGACCTGTTAACTGAGAAAGACATGGAGGGAGGAGGCAGGGAGGACCTAAGGGAATGAGAGGAAGAGAGAGACCTCTAGAAGCTTGAATGTGGAAATCTTTTTTCTCCATTGCTCAGTCACACTCACACACACACACACACACACACACTTGAATCCCCACTCCAGCAGGATCTACTATCAAATGACAGTGGCCCTAGAGGAAGTCTCTGGTGCTCTAACATACAGCGGCTGAGTTTTATCGCTGATTGCACAAGCACTTCCCTCTTTTCTACCATGTACCAGACATGAAATGTCACTTTTTTTTCTTTCCTTCACCTTTCTTTCTTTCCCTGCTGAAGGAGAAGTAGGAGCTTAGCGGGAGACAAGTTCAGACAGTTTCAACTGCAGCCTGTATGGGATATAGGGTAGGCATTCTTTAAGGTATTTGAATTTAATGGAAAAGTTTGTTGTTGTTCGTAATTTAATTTACACAGGTGATATATTTTATATTCATTACCAGGGACGTCTCTACATTACAGGTGGGGCCCAGCCCACCAGATGTTCCTGTGGAGCAGTGTGTGACAATCAATAATTTTGTTCCAAATAATTTTATTTCAATATTATTTCCTAACATTGTTGTGTATTTGACTTTGCAGTAGTTCCTATTTTAAACATTGAAAATATTACTGTGTGTTGCGTAAGGTCAGTACTTTCAGCAGTCTTAATTTAGTTAGTGTGTATGAGTCCAGCCCATCAGCTCCATTTAAGCAAGTGAGCTTACTTAAAAGTAAGAAAGATGTGCAACACACTTTCAATAATGAGCTTCAGGTCATGCTTATGCTGGGAGCAGCCAATAAAAATGAAAGATTTGCATGCGTGAGCTTATGTGAATATCGTTTACGGTATCAGTGTTGCAGTATCAATTACTGTAGCAGTGTTATGGTATCGGTATACAACTTGCCACTCAAAAACATCACAATATAATGAATCACATAAATAATTTAACCAAAGTTATCAGTTAGATAACAAACACACAATCATCTTATCTTGGTAAAAGGTGTATTTCCTTTATACATGACTGGAATGGATTGTATTTAAGTTCCTTTGGGCACAATAACCAAAGTAAAGGCAACGGAATACCACCGGTAAGTAATCTCCCGACAGGGGATGCATCTCCCGGCGGGGGTGCCAAATTCATCACAACACTGGATTTTGTTTTTTTGGAATTTCATTGATGAGGTGCATTTGCAGGTCAATTAATTAAGCGAGTAGGTTTGTGTGTAGTTTCACTGATGAGTGGGATGCTGCCCACAAAATTTTTTGTGCCCCACCTGGATTTCTATTCTAGAAACTGTTCATTACATGTAAGCTGACATATTTCAAGTCTTTGTTTGCTTTAATGTTGATCTGTATGGCTTATAGTACATGGAAATTCAGAATCAAATTAGTGGAATATTTTATTGTGAGACAGTAAGTCCGGTGTGAAGTTTCTGTGATTGTTGAGGTGCCATGTCATCTGATGTTGGACTGCTATGTTGTATGAAGTCCAAAACCAACACAGCTATCTACCAAAGGATCTTAGAGCACTTCATGCTTCCATCTGCTGACAAGCTTTTTGGAGATGCCAATTTCCTTTTTAGCAGGGCTTGGCCAGCTAGCTGAGGAGCTTTAAGTTATACTGATCAACATTAAAATGACCAGACAAACAGAAAAGGGCTTGACTTGTCATGTAGTGGATATAACACATATACAGTATATTCTGAGGCTTCTAAGGTGAACCTGTACTTTCACATTCAAAAGTCATCGATTTTATTCAGTGTTTTGAACGTTGATATCAGTTATTTGAATTTGTTGGAGTTTTAGATAAAAAAAGTTGAGAAACTATTACGTAACCACATACAAAATGCAGTTATTAATAAAAAATATTTAAATGGACTTTCACCATAGCGTTGTTCATGGGCAGTAGAATGCATGTCATTAGCTTGACCTATGACATTCATCCTTGCCATTCACTCTTCCAGTATTGAAATATGTATTACGCTCCATCTATTATTCATTCAATGTTCAACATAACATTAACCTGTTAATAACTGCTCGACCTTGACTTTTTCATTGTGTGATTGTGTGTGTTGTATTTACTTGTTGTGTCATATTAACACATGAACTAGAAACAGTTTTCTGCAGTACTTGTGGGTAAATAAATATCAGCATTATTCTGTGTGTGTATCCCTAACTAGAACATTTGTAATTCATACATTTATGCAACATACATATCATGTTAAGAGGCATCTGACTATTTAGCACAATGATTCATGCATAATTATGCTACAGCGTTTTGGTACAGGTGTAGCAGCAGCATGTTGGCTATTTTATGCTGGTTTCCTGTTTCTCTCTCTGTGTGTGTGTGTGTGTGTGTGTGTGCGCGCGCGCGCTTATAGAAGTGTCAGTCCAGAAGGGCTGAGATAAGATCTGAAGAGTCCAAGCTGTTTCCCTGTTCAGCAGCTGACACACACACGCGCGCACACACACACACACACACACACACACACACACACACACACACACACACACACACACTTTGTTTCCTTCATCTGTCTCTCACACACCACTCATTCTGTAAAACAGCTTTAAAATGCATTGAAGATTTCCCTGCTAGGTCACACCTGGCACACACACTGCTAACATTCCCAGGTCTTCAGGTCTAGACCTTGTGTCCTGTTTTTGATCTGGCACTTTCTAAGCACTTTTACATGTGACACTTGGTGACCAATCAGTTACATCTACAGTTCACTTGATTAAAATTGATTGCAAAAGAACAGACTGGACAATTTATTCAAGGTCTGGATGTGAAGACCTCTGTGGGATGCTTTTGCTGGTTTCCTTGAACACCAGCTCTGTGGGCATAATGAAAATTCTTCACTTCTGATGTGAGCCGTGTTCGTATCCTCTTGAGAAACAATTATTTTAAGCTAGCTGAGACTACATCGTTAATTATTTCTCTGATTCAACTATTATTCAGTAGTAAGTCGTAAGTCATTTTCACTAAAATCCTTTGTGTCCTTTTATCGTTTGTCGATTCATTATTACGCCTATAAAGATCCAGTCACAATGGCTTTTTGACTAAATGAGATTACATTAATTGCTATGGGCAATATCAAATTTGCATAACTGGACTTCTTCTTACAATAACGTTTCTGTTGTACATGAAAATTTCCCACCAGTACACAGTAAATCTGCCAGTGTTAAATCAACACTATTAGAGTTAAATGAACACTTAGTGTGTTACATTTTGACACCCTCAGTGTTAATTTAACTCTAATAGTGTTAATTTATCACTGGCAGATTTACTGTGTAGGACAACTGCTTTGATGATGATGTTCTCTGAAGTGGCTTTGGCTTTGCATGGTCCAAAATGGATAAAGTGTAAATAGAAAGTGTACATTTTCAGCAGTATGGATTGTTGATGCTTTATAAGATAATTCCTAACCTATCCATAACAGTAGTACAGTACTTGTAATAATAGTATTAATACTTCTAACCAACACAGGCAATCAGAAGTGGGCAGGTCTTCATGGAATGCTGTCTTTTGTTCTCATAATCCTATAGAATAATAAAGGATGAAATGTCTCTCAAATGTGAGGTTGCACTGATTAACTCTACCATACCAAAGACAGTTTTGACTTGCATATTGTACAACTGGAGAATTGAAGAAAACTCAGTAGCTGATTTTTGTTTTTGCACTAACCTGTCAGTGTGAAGCGTTAAATGTGCTGTTGAGTGGGTATAGAGTTTGCTCTTCCCGAAAAACACACCTCAAATAAGAAAACATTGGTTAATGTCAGAATATTCATGTTTTAAAGACATTTGCTCTTTAGAATGGTTGGTGAATGAAGCCCAGTGATCAGCAATGTTAAATAAAATGTGTGTTGGTCAACATAGCTGGCCATGCCTTAGCTAAGTCCGTGGTTATCTTAAGCTAGCTAGCCTGTTGTGTAGCTCAAAGTTTTTCTAAGGTGACATGCTTGAGAAATGTGAAAATGCTGGGTTGGTTTGTGACAATACAAATGTATTAAAGTGAAAGTAAATTTTGCAATAATAATAATGCACAATTACATCACTGCATGTTTTTAATCAAGTATTTTTTGATCATTTCATAAATCATAACACTTCTATATGGTCCATAGTCAATCAGAATTGGGTATAAGATACTTGTATAGCTAGCATAAATCTTTTCCATATATAGTCTTTTTTCTTTACCAAACTTTTTACCTTGGCCACACCTACACATTTTGCAAGGAAGCACAAACTGTAAATTTGCAATATGACTGCAACTTTAAAGTGTTTTACAGCACTTGTGTTTTGAAGTTGAATGCTCTGAACTGCTGCTGATTTAAGTTTTGCTTCCTGCTGTACAGAGAGAGTCTTGGTTAAAGATTGCTGAGGCTTCAGTCTGTACCACTGAAGTCTGTTCCATATTCGTTTTCTGCTTTCACAGCATAGGATTCTAGGACAGCAAAAAATGAAGAAGAAGAAATGGGGCAAGAACATGAAGTACATGAAGGCTTGACGTTATGTCGTGTTGTCGTGTAGACGTTATGAGAGGCCTAATTATTCAGAGATTCCATAATCACCCGTATGCAAAGCAGGCATTTAATTAAGGGAGTATTAAGGAGAATAATCTCAGTTGTAAGCCAGTCGCAGCGTAGCGGATTTGGCACGATGATTGCCTCCCGTAAAACTGCTCCATAAAAACCCAGAGCCCATTACCCACAGTCGCAGAAAACGGCCTTGTTCAACAGCAGCCCAATCACACGGTTAATTTCGCTCCACTCTTCTCCTGCTTCCTGCTGCACTAAGTGGCTTTGGTGTGTGTGTGTGTGTGTGTGTGTGTGTGTGTGTGTGTGTGTTGACACCACAGTTTCACCTTAACTGACTGAGGCCAAGAAGATGACTTATGTACTCACATGTCTACATTAAATATATGCACATCTTAAAAAATTGGAATATTGTTATTTATGAATAAATGATATGAATATTGATACATTCATTGTTAATTTAATTCAAGTATGTAAACTGTCAAATATTTTGTTTATTACATAAAAAGTGACACATGTCAAGCCTTTTTATGCTGTTTTAATAGTAAATGACTTAATCTTGACATGAAATATATATTCTAATAATTTGAGATTCTGGATTTCAGATGTTTTATGAGCTATAAGCCAAACTGTTCAAGAGTAAAGCCTAAAAGAGGCTTGAAATGTAATGTAATGAATAAATTTTGAATGATGTTAAGAGCACAAATGAACATTTTCACTATATTGTTGTTTTTTTACACTAGCATGCTCACTAGTCATTGTATTAGAAGTAACTTTTTTGTGCTTTCCCTCTCCTGCCCACAAAAACTGACCATCATGGCTGAAGGTTAACTAAAGTTACATCAGTAGAGCTACAAACAAGTTTCTGATAAGTTGATTACATTTTGACTGATTGTTTACAATATAAACAATAATTTGTTTATTAAAACACTAATATTAGAATAAAAACAAAAATTACATTGATGTAATACGTAGTGATTGATTATTCGATTTTGTTATTTGAACCCTTTCTAAACCTCTGGCTCATGGCAGTCCAGTTAGTTATGTCCAATTATGTACTATACCAAGCAGCCATAACATTAAAACCACCTTCTTTAATCTACTCTCATTTTTGAGCTCCACTGACCATATAGTAGTTTTACAATTACACACTGTAGTCCATCTGTTTCTCTGTTTATATTTTATTAGCCCCTTTTCACTCTGTTCTCTGATCAGGACCATGAAAGAAAGAAAGAAAGAAAGAAAGAAAGAAAGAAAGAAAGAAAGAAAGAATGAATGGGGGGGCTATTTTCTAATGCTGTCAGATAACGAGAGGTGTTTAACACCTGTTGATGTATTTTTATAATGTTTTGATCTTTTGAAAGGCTCCTTGGTAAGAACGAAAGGAACTGAGTCATACTTCATAGCCATTTGTTATCTTTTCACTGCCTTCCCTAAATCCACTCCACTCTTTTTGAAAAGCTCAATGAGAGAGAGAGAGAGAGAGAGAGAGAGAGAGAGAGAGAGAGCTTCAGAGTGAATGAGGAGAGCGTATTAGCTTGAACAACAGTGTATCAGAGAAATAAATAATTTTTAATAATTAATATTTTCTGATTGAGCAAAACTTTGTCCTGTCTCTGGTAAGGAAAATGAGACTTTATGAAAATAAATAAAATTATTGCATTATTTGATATTTAGAAATGCATTTAAAAATATTGTGTCCACTTATGAAACTATTATTTTAAATTTAAAATGTATATTTTATGTCAGATTAGATTGCATTTTTCACATTTAACTACTATGATTCATTATCATTGGTAGCACTAGTATTTTCACAGCTAATGTAACTTGAGCAGACTGGCCATAGGTGTGTGTGTGTGTGTGTGTGTGTGTGTGTGTGTGTGTGACCACTACAGCAGGGGAACCTCATGGCCCAGTGAGCCTAACACGCTCCCACCATGCAGTGTGTGTATCCCCTGTGGATGACCGTGTGTTTATATGTGTCCCTGTGTGAAGAAGAAGCGTGTATGTGTGTGTCACGGATAGTTTGGCAGCATGTGCTTGCTGTTCTGAAGAGACCACTCTCTCCTGGTGGTCTCTGAGGCTTTAGAGAATGAAGTGTGTGTGTGAGAGTTTGTGTGTCTGTGTGTTTAGAGCTTTAGCTGTGTACTAACAAAAAAAGACACACGTAGCACTGAGCTTCTGTCCAAATGCGGCTATTTTACCTCAAAGTGAAGCGGCTGCACTTTCCTACTGAGCATTCCGAGTTAAAAGAGGCAGTAAGTTTTCAGAAGAAACTGGAGCTATATATTTTTAAGCTCATTTAAGGATTACCTTTGAAAAAAAATGCATCTTTTAAGAGTGGAAACACCTCGTATTTTAAATATATATATATATATATGTGGTATTTTTACTGATCAAACACTGCATGGAACACTGGCCACGGTATTTCACGTTATTTATCCTCTAAACGTGCAGCGCGGCTAATCTTTAACATTGTGCAAATGTGTGTATATATTAGAATACATTATATTTTCTTCTCTCGGCCTTCTGTCGCGGGACGTCTTTCAAGTACACACTTGAAACCTTCCCGTTCCCTGAAGCGGAGCGAAAGTAGTTTACATAAGCAATTTCGGCAGACATCATTTTTAGCGAGATACAGAGCCAAGGTTTTTTTTACCCCCCCCATCCAAAGCTGTGTGCGTCCAGAATCCTGAGCTTTCTATCGGATAAAAAAAGCTGTTTTTTTTCCCTCTTACATGTATCTGTACTGATAAGACCAGTCCCAGTCATTTGTCAGCTGTCAAAATTAGTGTTGAAGCCTCCTCTCCTGGCCTTATCGGCTCTGGCAGTTTGGACTGTGTATATATGCTGTTAAAAGTCAAGCTCCTTCAGTCTGACAGCTAGAGAGAGAGCACGTTTCTTTAGGCAGAAAAGGGCTTAATGTCAAGAGGACACTTTTTCCCCACCTTATCTGAAGCAACTTGGACCTCAGACGCTAATCAGCTAATACTATCCTCTGATCGATTAGCCCTTGTGAGATGCGCTCGAATATAAACGTTGACAAACTGATAAACTGGCATAAAGATTTTTTTTTTTTTTTTGACAAGGGTAATTTTCTCATCAGAAGGTTGTTCTCCCCTTTTTTCTAGGTTCAGAGAAAGGCTTTGTGCCCTTTGTGCCCCCAGAGTGGAAACAGATGTGCATACATATAGTAGCAGCTCCTCTGAGCAGAAGGGATGTGTGATAAGATTTCTAAACAATTCCTGGACCTGCAGCCAAAATAAAAGCCAATGACTTTGTGATGATTCATGAAGGGATTTGTGTTGTTTTTAGACGCTTCTTCTTCAGATGTTCTTTTGCTCATGGTTATTTTGAGTAGTACTTCCCATTAAATGCTTGGCCAGTCAACAAGTCAGAAGTTATTTTCTTTGCAGCATGCTGTACACTCTAAAAAGCACATCCCTTAAAAGCTTTTAATGGCTGGTTCTTTTGAGAACAGTTTTTGTATATAAGTTGTATATGAATGTGAAGTTTAAAGAACCATCACGTAAATGGAATTGAGTACAGTTATGTTCTCTAAGTTCTTATAAAAACAGTTTCAAACCAATCAAAGTATGAAAAATACTGAAAAACAATTATTTCCTTTTCAGATGATGAATGCAGATTATGCTCTCTACAGCCATGTTGAGTTGTGGTCTCTGCCATCACATTTTTATTCCCTCATTTTATTTTTTTCCCTTAATTGAATGTTTTCATTCATTCATTCATTCATAATTGCTTATATTAATGTATTAATTTTGGTTCATTCATTGACATCTCTAATTTGTAGACCTTGCTATAAGCAGTTGCCTTGCTTGCTGGAAATGCTGTAATGAACATAATTTTGCATTTACATCCTACTGCCTTAGGCCTCATTTAGTACACCTGAACAGAACCATTTATCTCGTTTTTTGTTTTACTGGACCCTTCATGTTCTTTCACTGCAGTAACAAACTCTTCCAAAAAGAAAGAACACTAAGCAGAGCCAAATAAAAAAAGTCTTTCTCTGTGAAGGCTGGAGGTCTTTTATGGAGTTCCCCAGGGTTCCACTTTCAGCCCAATGCTGATTTTTACCTGTTCCTTTTTTATCTCCCTTTAAATTGTTCACAGTTAATAAAAGCCATCTCTTCTGTGTTCTTAAAAAACTTGGCACCTCAAAATCATCATGGTTCAAGCTCCTGTAAAACAGCCAGCACACCATTTGAGTCCATTTATAAAGGCTTGCAAGTGTTTAGCTGCATTATTGAGTCATATTTGCATGTTTATGTTGTTTTGTTTCTCATTTCTAAACAGTTCTAGGCTTTTGAACTAGTCTACCTGTTTGTAAAATGCTTAGGTTTGCCTCTGTTGTCACTGTCTGCCTTGGTAATAATCCCTGTCTACAGGTTATTACATGCTGTACATTTACATATTACTGCCTCAGGCCCATGTTCTGTATACCTGCATGGCTCTATTGTTTTCCTTTGTCTTTGCTGTTACCTCTTTTACCTTTCATTCCTTTTATTCAAAACTACATTGCAACCCTAATAACCCTGCACTGGAAGGGGAAAAAGAGAAAAACCTGTCCAGAACCCAATAATTTCATTGCTGTGTGAGGACTAGTGATCTTTTAAGGAGTTCCCCAGGGTTCCACTTTCAGTCCGCTGCTGATTTTACCTCTGTATTGGTGCCATTTTAAACTCATTGCATTTTTACCGTCCTTTAAATCTTTCACATTTAATCAAAGCCTACTGTTCCCAGCGCCTGTGCTTCTTTGTAATCTCCACGCCTCAAATGATCACCATGGCTGGAACTAGCTGCTGTTCAATTCACAGTGAATGTTTTTTGACTTCCCTTTATTAACTGATAAGTACTGGAAGTTAAGTTTGAGGTAATGGCACTTAATGGAAGAAGTGCAGCCCTCAATGAGCTTGAGCTGTAGAGAGAGAGGAGCATTTGCTGAGTAGCGGCGAGATGAAAAGAGTTTGTAAATGGGTCAAAATGGGGCTGAGCGTGTACTGAGTATCTTTGTTTTTTTCCGCGTCTCTTATCTGGCTTTAATGAGGGAGGAGATGGTGAAGGATATTTCCTCCTCATGAGGAACAAACTCAGCGGTATAAGTGTGTGAAGTCAGTCACCAGTTCACAAATATCCTCTCAGGGATGTGCGCGTTTGCCTTCTTTCATGTTTGTTTGTTCGTTTCTGGCCGCCATGTTTTAGCCCATTAGCCCTAATGATAATCCACTTTATTTACTGTAGAAACACTCTCCCTCTCTCTCTCTCTCTCTCTCTCTCTCTTTCACACACACACAGTGCACAGTATGAAGCTGAATATAAAGGCCAGCATGAAGGACAGCACAGTTAATTCAGTGATGTTCATTACAGAGCATCTTGCAGATTCAGTACTACAGCTCAGTGTAACTTGAGTAAAAGCACAATGTACAATGTATACTGGAAGAGAAAATGAAATACAGAATATAATAAGAAAGACAGAAAGAAAGATAAGTGTTAACATGTTAATAATGTGATAAATGTTTAACACCAGTGTACACTTCAGGCTCCACCGATACATGCTATAAATCATTGTATGGAATTCAAAATAGCTACAGTCCTCTAAATGTTGTCGCTACTCAAAATCCAGCATCACAACGCTTCACCTATCTGGTGATATACACTTATGCTCAAACTCCTGCCTACAAAATCCACAAATTCTACAAGTTCAGATGTTTAATAAAACAAGGTCATCTATTTTGTATGAATACAGTACAGCAGTTCAACAAAATATTTAAATAATCACAACACTCACTGTAATGGATATTCATGAAATACATTTCATAGAAGTATATTTAGTCAATGCGTGAGACTATGTCCTTCTTTTAAATTTAGAAATCCTTTATTTAGCACCAACTCTGATTTAACAAAAAATGTGATTAATCACTTAATTAACTATTCAATATGCTATAATTAATTGCTATTACATATTTTAATCCTTTGATATCACTATTAAATAATCTAGATAAGCAAGCTCACTGTGAGGGTATGCATGTATTTAAGATACTTAAGAAGCTTCAACTTTTGAAAACTCATGTTTTCAAGAATTCATTAGTTGTGATTGTAATGAATCTAAGCCTTAAAGTTGTGCCAGAGATCTTAAAACAGCTAAAATATAAGATATAAATTCTTAGCCAGTATAGTAATTAAAATAATAATACAGCAATATAATATCTCTTTATTTCTTAGTTTGTCATCATTATAAAGTGTTGACTAGCACTGCCCTGTTCCTGCTGTCCTAATCCCGGCTTCCTTTGCATTACCAGCATGTGTGGATGTATTGACATATTGGAGACCTGATGGGAAGTCTGGGAGATTGTTAAAATAGTGGAAACAAAAAGACAGTGCTGAACTTCAAAGACAGCAGCAACGGCTGGTTTGAGTGCTTGCTGGCATGATCAAAATCCCATGCTTAAAATGCAAAAAAAAAAAAGAAAGAAAAGAAAAGGAGGAATGTTCCCCTCGAGGTTGAGGTGCAGGGAAGTTATGGGGTGGACAAAAACTGCAAAAAGGCAAAAGATACAGGAGACAATAATGGAGGAAGCTGAGGGAAAACTAATAAAATAATGAAACAATGACTTTAAAACTGCAGGCAAAGTGGAACACCTTCAAAGCTTTAGGCTTAGCGTGAATACTCTTAATATGGCCGCTTGAAAATTGACCCTTGACAGAATAATAATCAACTGCGGAGTGAAAAACAGCACAGTATGATCCGGTGTTACGCTGCTGATAACAATTATTCATGTATTTGTTTGTTGATTCTCCTTATTCCTTATTCGACAGGAAGCCTCAGATGTGTGTGGGTAATGTGGCTGTGCATAAGTTCCTGTGGCATTTGAAATCCTTCATTTTAAAAGGCCGTGGTAGGTTAACTACAGCAGGCATCCGCCTCCGACTGTGAGAGATATTGCCAATACCCATCCGCTGTATCTGCGGTTGTATTAAGGTGGATAACTCTGGGGCAGCATTATTATTTTTTTATATGTTTAATATGACTTAAATGAATTTTTTTTGCATCCTTTCATGCCAATCCAAAAAAAATAAAAAAATAAAACCATGTTTCATTCATTTTGAGCCCCATTCTTTATTTTTTTAAAAAGCACTTATATGTCCTGCAGATGAGATGGCTACGCTTAGGAAAAATTTGGGTTATTTTGCATGATTTTTTACTGGCCGACTTTCGAAATGTATAACTTTGAGAGGTTTTCAATGGCCAGTGTGCATTAGTATGGACTTCACAACGGCTTGTGTTGCCTCTGATATGCAGAATAGAAATGAGGACTCCCCCTCCCCATACACACACACACACACACCCCACGGAGAGCGAAAGCCGTTGTCCTTAAATAGCGCCTTAGGCATCGCTTCTCCTCACTTTTCAAAGATTCATATAAATCAGGGATTGGCTTGTATTCTCGCCTAAATATGCTCTGATGGCTGGCTGAGGTCAAGCTGTTAATTTTTTTTTGCACTAACTTTTTCCAGGGCAGCTGGATCACAGACAGAGAGGATTACAGTGTTTAAGATCTTGTTAAAGCAATAGTTTCACTATTTTAGTTTAGCCATATAACTAATACGTATAAATCTCATACTCTACCAACTAGTTGTTTACAAACTACTTATGTTCTGTGATGTTTTATGTGTTTTCTGACACTGTCTACTTAATGTAATCTATAAAAATAATGAACAGAAGTCACATCGTCTTTTGAGAAAATACAAATATAAAAATAATAATAATAATTGTTGATTTGATTTGATTTGACTGATGAAAGGATATGCATATTATTCCTGCTTTCTTCTGCCCATATAATGCTGAAACTGACACTAGGGGGAGCTCTAACGTGATTCTACTGCTGCCATACTGATTAGGCTGCCTGCAGATGTGCCTGTAAATGTGCCATTTTTGTTTACTCACCTCATCACAGGCTTATTGTGAGTGTGTGCCATAGTAATGAACAAAACCAAATTAAAAAGACCAACATGGAACTAGCTGAGCCTGAAAATATAGAAACATAAATATACAAGCTACCCAAACTCCCCTAAAACCAAGAGAAAGCTAGTAAACACAAAATGCCATTCACTCTTTCCATGACTCACAACTTAACAAGATCAAAGCTTTCATTAATTTAACAAACAAAACAAAAAAGAGTGCCAGGTTGGTCTTGGACAGATGTTCTTCCAGGTCAAGTTCCAGGTCATGGGAGGATCCAAGATCCCTCTGTTAGCTCTTTTCCACCAATGTGGGATGTCTGTTCTTGATTGTGGATGAACTGTTTGACACTTTTCCATTAACATGAATCAGTTCTGGACCCTAAAAAAAGAACAGTAGGTTTTTCAGCGTGAACCTTACCAACCATGTCAAGTTGTAGAGAAGACTTTCTCGGAGAATGCAGTGATCTGCTGAAGACACAGAGCTTGTTGTGTGTTTGTTGTCTGGAGTTCAGGGACATCACTAGAATGTAAGGATGTTGAGGTTGTA
>BRDA01094130.1:0-11230 GCA_036984385.1 Crenuchus spilurus | reverse complement strand
GTATATGTGTGTGTTTGTGTGATTCTCACTGTTATATCTCCTACATTAACCTTACATACATAACATTAAATCTTTATCTCCATCATATTATCTCTAGCAAGATTAGTGATAGCACACTAGATAGACAGCAATACATCAGTGCTTCAAGCGCTTCATGTCTTTAAAACTTTGTTTTACTTTAACGCTCTTTTAATAAATAAAATTTTACTGCTATTGTGCTGTTTTGTTATGTAATCATTTTTGGGGACAAAATCTGGCTCACCCAGCACACAAAATCAGGCAGCCAATCGTTCACATTCACACAATATTTCTTTAGTAATCCTTTATCACATTTTTATCATGCAAGAGGACACCAATTATTCAAGGTTTTAACCTGTGAAACACATGACGGAGAAGAAGACTCTGAGCAGAGAAGTTTGAGTGGAGCTGAAAAGCCTGTTTTTTGTTCCTTTTCTCTTTTACTCACCATGTTCCATCTGTTTTCTTCTTACTCATATGGACACCCAGCAGCAGGATCCACACAAAGCATTGTCACTGAAGTCACATGGTCAAGTCTGACAGAGAGAGAGAGAGAGAGAGAGAGAGAGAGAGAGAGAGAGAGAAATTCACAGAGCAGAGGTTGTAATTAAAATGAGGGGGAGCAGAAAAAAGAACAAAAGACAAAAGAACAAAAGGAATAATAGAAGAGAAAGGGAGGAGAGAATGTGTTTGCAGAAACCACTAGGGACCACTGCCATAAAGGGACACACTGCACCGTATGGGCTTGTACCCCCCAACAGAGCTGTGGGATGGCTACTCTAAGGCAAAGTCAAGCCCTTATGATGATGTTAAACTGGAGTGCATTTAACATTTAACAACAGCTTTTAGAAGGTTTCGTCTGTCTGTGCTTTAAAGACTGCTCTAAGATCCATATTCACTCTCACAAGCTGAAAGGCCAAAGATGCTCAGATTGGTTTTTGGGGAAATCTATTTTATTTTTAGAAATGATGTTTACCAGTGGTCTGGAGCTTTCATCAATCCCTTCCTGTAACAGATATTCCTGGTTGAGTAGCAGAAATCAACAGGGTGGATGGATCGATGGATGGATCGACTACTTGAAAGTATGCCAATGTACCCTTGTAGATTTTCATGTAATTTACCTGACAGTGCTAGAAGAAAATGTCATTTCCCAATGTCCCAGATAACTAGCTAAGATTTGATTAGTTGTGTAAACAGAACATGTCACATATTTCATGTAAATAGCATAAATAGTGTAGAGTGGACTTCATGCAACATTAAAATTTATTCCATTCACATACATCATATTTTACATTCTAGTAGATAAAGAAACTTTGAGGGATTAAAATTTTGTCATTTTTGCAATTTCACTCATCTGTCAAACCTTAACTCTAACTCACAAGCCCCTCATGTGCAGGACAAGGGCCAATAGACACCTGATTGCTTTACTTAAGTATTACTTTGGATTTATTCTTTTCTAAGTATCACTGAAACTTTCAATTAATTACATTTGCAAGATTTGCAAGAGGAAAAAAAACAACTTTTTCCTTCCCTGTAATTTCATTCAGGCATTCAAAGTGTTTAGTACAAACCACAAACACCATCACATTATTGCTTTGTTTCTCTTTCCAGTTAAGTTTCCACACAATAAAATGTTCATGACAAAGCTAAGTCATCTTTTCATTTGTGCAAGGACTGTACCACCCATTAGACAGAGCTTAAGGGCTCTAGTGTCATAGAACCGTAAAGTAGCACTCACTACAAACACAATACTTGTGTACCAGGTAAGAGATCACATCCTCTGTAAGGTACAACTCGAACAAAGGTGAGGCTCTAAAAACATGCTTGAGTGCTCAGTGTGGTGGAAGTGTTTGTACCAATCCAGAGCAACTATGGCCTCCCAGTCAGGAAGTCCAGGATCCAGTTGCTGAGGTAGGTGGACAATCCCAGCGAGCTCAGCTTTCCGATTAGATGCTGAGGAATTATGGTGTTGAATGCTGAGCTAAAGTCTATAAACACATTCTAGCATATGTGTCTCTGCAGGTGAATGAGTGCTAGGTGAATGGCATTTGCTATGTTGTCGTCCATAGAGCGGTTGGGACGATACACGAACTGTAGTGGGGTGACAACAGGGTTTTGAAGCACTTCATGCTGATGGGCATGACTGCAATGGGACACTAGTCATTGAGACAGGACACTGATGACTTCTTTGGCACGGGCATGATGGTGGTCACCTTGAAGCAAGTTGAAACTAAGTCATGTTACCAGCAACAAATAGGATACAATTCAAAGTACTAGACCAGAAGAAACAGACAGCGTAGCACAGAATAATGTGGTATTAGTGTAGGGGTAAAGGAAGCAAATGAACTGCAAAAAGTGCAAATGAATAAACATTATATGGTGGTGGAGGGATCCAAATCCAGAAAACCTTTAAGAGCAGATTTTATGTTTGAGGAGTGAACTGCACTTCGCAGAGTGATTTTTGAGTAGGATTTGAACCAAACACCAATCACTACTATTTGATTTACCACTGCACTGTAGGAAGGCACAGCCTGAGGATAGTCCATGTACAACCAATGGGAGTAAGTTTATATGAAAGCAAACACAATTTCAACATAAAATACACCTCCAGAAGTTAACTGCTATTCCTTTAAGCACAAGTGAAAACGTTTTTACTGTTTATTCTACTCTTCTTTTTCTTTTCTTTATCGCATTTTTGTGTTTTCTTTTTATGTTTTCTTCTGTTTGGAGCCATTGTACTAAGCTCTACTTATCTTAGATCCCATTGCTCTTACTTTTATTTGCTGTTTTTTAAAATCGATTTTATTTTATTTGTACTCTGGTACCATACCAATCACCCTTCTTTAAAAGTGTAGTACTGAGTGTAGCACTGAACAGGTGTGCCCAGCCAGTCCTGATTAAGCTGGAGAAGTCTGGGAAATGGAGTTTTTACAGGCACCAGTTGTCTCTGGACCTCGCTGGTTGCAGGCAGTGTACGCAAATTCTTTATAATTCAGTAATGCATAGTGATGGAATATATTATTTGATAAATACAGCTCAATCTCACTTCACACAATGTTTATTTTGGTGTATTTTGTGTTACATACATGACATTGATTATTGAATTTGAAGTAATTAATGCCTTTTAAAGTGATTTAATGTCTTTTAAAAACTGATCAACTGACAAATTTTGACTTGCACTCATGAGTATATCGGCCTGTCTTTATAGTCAGTTCCATTTTGGCTTTTGATACAAAGGGAAAAATCAAGCGGCTGTGAAATGCATTTCTACAATTGTGGTTCTGCCTTCAGTTGTTAACTTAAGGTCTCATGAGCAACAGTAGAAACAAATAAATAATCAAATTACATTTTCAAATAAATCTCAAGACAACAACAAATCAACTGGCATTAGGTAACAAAGTCTACAGCCACCATTAAGAGATGGTTTCATCACCATAGTCAGGAAGGCTGCAGTGGAAGAAAGTAGCCCCTACTCCAAAAATGGCATCCAGCAAAAATCCAGATGGAAGTTTGAACATGACCAGCACAAAGACCTTTGCTTCTGGAGGAGTGTCCTCTGGTTTGGTGAAATCATAATGATCAGCATGATGTTTGGAGGAAAAAGGCAAAGACTGCTCATACAAAGAACACCATCTAAACTGTGAAGCATGGGGGTATCACCATCATATTGTGTCTTTTTTGCTGGGAACGAACCTAGTGCACTTCAAAAAGTAGATTGCATCATGAAGAAGGAGGATTATTTAGAAATACCAAAGCAACACCTCCGGGTATCAGCCAGAAAGCTGAAACTGGGTCAAAATGAGACTTTTAGCAAGACTATGAACCTAAGCAGTCCTCAAAATCTGTGACAATAGCTTAAGGACAAAAAAAGATGAAACTATTGCTGTGGTCATCGTAAAGTCTTGTCCTGAATACCACAGTGAGCTGCTTGTGCAACAAGGAGAAAAATGTATGTAAATATTGGATCCATTGGAAAAGCTGATATAATAAATAATGCTTGAAATTGCCTATTATTATGAAATGACTACTTGTTGAAATTAAGTACAGTCCCTAATTTACATAACACATGAAATGTATGGTGACATAAAAAGTAACTGTGTAAATTATAAGTACAGTGGTAACCCTACTTACGAGCATCCCTACTAACGAGTATTCCAGGTAACGAGTCGAGATCTCAGAATATTTTTGTTCCAGGTAACGAGTAAAATTCCAAGTAACGAGTAGCCTAAATTAGTTCAAGTATGCCAACCGCTAGGGGCGCGGCGGTCGGAGAATCTCCTAGATGCTAGCGTAGAAGAAGAGGTCAGTCATTACCTTTGACCGCTGTCCAGTGAAAGTGAAAGTGCTAGTGAAAGTGACACAAAGACAGCAAAAGGTAGTGAACAAGAAAGTTAGATACATTTTACTTTTACTTTTCATATGATAAGTGTAACCATGCCATACACGTATGCCCGTCCTCCTGTCCTCCTTAGCCGCCAGCCTACACGAGCATCGTCATCGTCTCGTTTATGTTTTAAAAACCCATATAAACACATTATTTAGCATATTAAAGTATACTGTATATTGGCCAGCTGACACGGATTAATCAGTTTTACATGTATTCTTATGGGGAAAATGCATCCAGCTAACGAGCAAACCAGCTAACGAGCTCGGCTCCTGCATGGATTAAATTCGTAAGTAGGGTTACTACTGTATATGGTTTATAAATTATATATGCAGTAACTATGCACAATATCTGAAAAAAGATTAAATTGAAAAAAGAAGTGAGAGAGTGCTTTTTGTATGTGTTATGTATATTTGATGTGTCCTCATAATGATAGGAACATATAAACAAATTAATGAACATTAGGACATTTTTCTGTTTTTTCAGAACCTGCACCTTTAAGGTTTGGTTCAGGTGTAAGTGTAACAGTACTCAACTACTGTAACACAGCAATCACTGGTGATCTGTGATAAAGAGGAGAGAGATTCTGGTGTTCTTCTCTGATGTCCATAACTATACGCTGCAGTCTTTTGGTCTGAGACAGTGTAATTCCCAAACCAGAGAGTGATTCAGCTACACAGGATGCTCTCTATAGTCCTTCTGCAGAACATGGTGATGAAAACAGTGTCAGTGTCTCAGAAGACATGGTTTGATGCTGTGCTGCAACACACATCACATTGGAGATCCGGTCATGTGATGCTAGCCTTACTGTTGGCCAAAACTGGCTTCTCTAATTTATTTTCCTCAGGATTGCACATCCAATATATGTCTCCTGGTGCCTGTGCTACTGTAGGTCTAGTCTGTTTAATCTGTGATGTGGATTACTCAGCCACTGTTCCTAATCTTGACAAGTTACTCCTCTACTGGGTCTGGATCTGTCCACTACAGATTGAGCTAAAATGATGATGCACTGGTGCTTGACATTGCCGATGCTGCTGCTTCATGGCTGGCAGGATTACACCATCAGACAATGCATGAATTCTCTATAGGATTGTCAAGTGGTCTACCTACACCTTCTACTGTCTTTCATCCATTGTTTTTAGGACACAGCACTGAAATTGTTACACCCTTACTAATGGCTGAATGAGTGAAGGCTTGTAAGCTCCCCAGACAAACAATAACACTTGCACATTTAAGGTGGTAGTAACTTCAGGCTCCTGCAGATGGCGTTAAATGAGGATGATCGGGCTATAAATGCCTGCAGGGCATGTAGTGGGATTTGTATATTGAGAAGAGGTGGTACAGTGTGCAGTGAATGTCTCATTTGATGTGTGAAAAATGGGTCCAGAAGCAGATGTTAACATAATTTGATTAAAGTTTTTACATTCTGTGCTTCTTTATTGACTCTTTCCTCAGATTATACCTTTATAAGGCTTTATATACACTTCCATCCTACACATTAAATCTGCCAGTGTTAAATCAACACTATTAGAGTTAAATTAACACTGAAGGTGTCAAAATGTAACACTCTCAGTGTTAATTTAACTCTAATAGTGTTGATTTAACACTGGCAGATTTACTGTGTACCAGATATTTCTTCAGATTTCCAGAGATTTCCACTAATAGTCAGCTATGATAATTCTTTAAAAGGACTTAAGACTGGCCAACTAAACTGTCATTTGACCCAATAAAAGTAATTTTTTAATTTTTATTTTTTTGCAAAGTTCTTCGATGTACTCAACTGAAAAGATTCAGAGATTCTACCAACAAAACAATGTTTACTTCAAAGCCAGGCTGCAGACATTTGGAAGATGGCTCCCCTGAAACCGAAACTTTTGGAAAGGGGAGAGGTCATCATGAGCCCCCACTGCAGCTGACTCACTGATTATTGATGGGGAGGAGCCAAGGGCATTTTGGGAAAGACACCCAGTGAATCTGACTGCCATTCAGTGACTCTGGGCTATTTGCATGGCCTGCCAATCATGATACAGAAGAATCCAGGGGGGGTCACCAGGGTCAGAGCAGGAGGGGCCTGGATTAAACCTAACCAATTCTGATGTATGTAAACAACACACACACACACACACACAAAGAGAGAGAGAGAGACTCCAGCTGTCTTAGCAACTTTTCATGTTATTGAAACTAAATCCTCTGTAGGATATACAAGTCAGTGTAAGATGTCCAGTTCAATGGATAACTTTCAGCGTTCCAGAGTTCTTGTTACAGTGATGCAAGGTGCACCGATTACTTAGATATATTAATTTAGTGCTTAATGGTATCCCAAACACAGAATATGTCAGTGTTGTTCTTCTTTCATAAGTTCATTAGACTAATAATGAATTCTATCTTGTGTCATATCTGTTGGTGTGATGCATATGTCTAGTATTATACTGCTAATGTGGTTGCACACATGACCTAATAAAGTATTTATTACATATCACTAATACCTTATACACAAAGTAAATTTGCCAGTGTTAAATCAACACTATTAGAGTTAAATTAACACTGAGAGTGTTACATTTTTACACCCTCAGTGTTAATTTAACTCTAATAGTGTTGATTTAACACTGGCAGATTTACTGTGCAGGCCCTTCAGGGTGATCCCAGGTGTATACAATGTTGGATTGTAACGCTTGGCTGAAACTAGTATTAATATAATGTGTAAGAGACACATATTCACAACTCAAGGATGCCAGGAGCCACATATGACAACAGTACAATGCGTATGCCTATCAAAGTGCCTCATTCAAAGGTATGGACCACACCATCTCACACTAAAGTAGCACATCTTTGCCCATAATAAAAATCTCAACCATTCTCCTGGACGATCCTTCAACCTCAAATCTTTTCTCTCACTCCAACCCCACCCCCCACTCATTTCTTCCTGGCCCCTGTGGGCAGTGAGGGAAGAAGTAAGGCAAATTGTTTGTGCCATCGGCCTTGACAGCGGCATGGCGGTGGCCCTAGTATTAGCTAAGGATAAAAGTAATGGGATTTGTAGCATGGAGGCATCACGTCGCGCAGGTCGCTACTGATGGGAGATATGAGGGTGGGGGAAATAGACGCCTTTAAAAGCTGATAAGTGTGGAAGTGGGAGAAGAGAGGACAGAGGGTAAAGGATGAGGCTACAGCAGGTATGGAGCTCGGGGGAGATACATAAGTGGCTTTTCAGCTGGGTGGAGAGGGGTCACATCTCCATGGGTACCCACAATGAATGGGACTCAGAAGGTTGCTGGAACAGCCCAAATATATTGAATGTAAAAGCATTAAAAGAACTGTATATAATAAAAATGATAGTTTTGGTAAAGTAATGGTTCACAGTTAAAATGAGGTTAAAATCATGCAGGTTGAGAAAAGTGTTGGCGATACATTTTAATGGAAAAGATGGTTTCTTTTTCAATGAATCAATCAATCAATCAATCAATCAATCAAAATTTATTTATAACGGACGTTGTCACAAAGCAGCTTTACATAATTAGTATCAGACAATTTGAATCTAAGCCCGATGTGAGCAAGCCGAAGGCAACAGTGGCAAGGGAAAACACCCTCAAGGCTGGAGGAAGAAACCTTGGGGAACCAGACTCACAAAGGGGATCCATCCACCTCTGATCAAACTACTGATTTACTCCTACTATTTAGATGACTATTGAGTTCTAGTATTTGTTAGGAATGTTAGTGTTGCAGAAGTTATACACGAAACAATATTTTGACTTATTGACTATATCTGGGTGGGAAATTGTATAAATTAATACTTAAAAAATTTGCAGGCCAGTGACTGTGAAGGAAAATGCAAGTCATCTGGTCCACCCACAAATATGGTTGCCAGGTAGTACAGAATGCTGGCAAAAATCAATTGTGCCAAAGAAGTTGTTCCCAGTGCAAAATGCTATACTGGGGAAGATGTAACCTGATGATTAGCGATCTGGTCTTGTGTCCAGAAGGTTCCCGGTTCGATCCGCGGGCAGGTCATGACTGAAGTGCCCTTGAGCAAGGCACTTAACCTCCCAGTGCTGCCCGTGTACCATGGATAGGGCTGGTAAAATTGAATGGCAAATCACATTGGCAAAAAGTTGAATCTAATCATACAACTGACCTGAAATGGGCTGTTTTTACTATACAAAACTATGTAGTATAAAACAATGAGTTTGCCATTATATTTACACTATTTTGATTACACATATAGACAAAAAGATGTATCCTAAAAGTATGACCTTTCACATAGGCTACAAAGCTTGAAACTTATGATAAACACAGTGTTTATATGTGTTGACTGAGATTCAGAAAAGCTTGTTCTGGCTCACAGCAGTTGTTACAAAACCACATTTGTTGTTTGAGAAAAGTATTCCTTTAAGTCAGAAGAAATGACATCATTCCAGCTCTCACTAATTTAGCTGCAATGAAGTAGTTTCATGTAATACAGAATCAAACACATATACCAGTGTCCAGTGAGAGAAACACTTGCTGGGAGCTCCAACTCTTTTTAAATATGTGTGAAATGCATGTTCCCGAGGTGTAGCTGACTGCTGTAAATTGGCTAAGTTATATTCTGCCTAATCCTTGCAACATGCAAGTGCTCACTAAAACAGTTATCTCATCTGATTTATGTGTATACTGTATGCCTCAATAGGGTGGGAATACATAAAAGAATCCCTTAATCGGCCCATGTGTAAAAACATTACTTTCCAGCAAGAAAAAAAATAAATAAAAAATTGGGTTGCCAGATGATCTTGTATCGCTCCATAAGACAGTATGCCTGGATAGGTACTGGAGTCATTGTTAATGGTGATTCAGTCATTATGAAGTTAATGCAATCTGTGTCATAAAATGAGAAAGAAAAACACATGAATACATTATGCAAAGTGAACAGATCATGAATTCTAAATACAGATTCATACACAATAAACATTATATTATATATTTTAACTTATTTACTTTTTTTACTGCATAGAATTCTGATCATCTGAACAACTTTTTTTGTTTTCTTTCTTTCTTTTTTTTTATCCACAACACACACAAACCTGAGATTTGCATCTGTTGCAGCATTACATTATATATATATATATAAAAATGTAATTATATATAATGTAATATAACTGCTAATGTATTTATTTTTAGTTTTTTAATTCAGTTATGAACACAAATCAATGTGTGTTTGGAATGTGTGTGTGAGAGAGAGACAGAGAGAGAGAGAGAGAGAGAGAGAGAGAGAGAAAGAGGGAGAGAGAGAGAAAGAGGGAGAGAGAGAGAAAAGTGATCAAGAAGTGCATATTTTTCACAGAGCTTCAGACAGAAGGATACAGTACATAGAGAGGAAGAGAGACATAAAAAGACAGAGAGATTGAATGAAAAACAGCAGACAGAAAGACAAAAAGAGAAAGAGAAAGGGATGATAGAAGGCAAGAGAGTAGAAAAGTACAGAAAAAGAAAGACAGAGTGAAATGAAGAGAAGGAAAGAGAAAACGAGAGAGAGAGAGAGAGAGAGAGAGAGAGAAACAGCACAATCCAGGAAAAAAAAGGAAAAAAGAAAAGTTGTCTGTGGAAAATTTGGAGCGCGTCCCAAAATACACAAACTTTCCCCAACTAGCACATTTCTGGGGTATGTTGTAATCTCATATGGTTGGCCTTTTCCAAGCCTCTGTGAGAGTTCTCCACGCTCCCTCACTTTCTCTCCCCCATTTGGGCTTCTCTGAGCCCACCTTGCATCAACACACACACACACACACACACACAAGACTTTGTTGCACTGGCTTTCCATTCTAAAGACCCCAGTCAACTCTGCCAGCCTCAAAACACCCCCCACCACAGGCAGCATCCACACATGGCTACCATTAGGCAACTCTTAAAGCGTAACATTATACCGCCAATAGCGGCCATGCATGAAATTTTGATCACTTAAACCCCGTCTTAAAGAGCCAGTGGGCACTTTGCGACCCATGCCCCCTGTTTTCTCGCCTCCTTCTGGAATCTTAAGTACACCAACTTGTCGGTTGCCAAAAGCCTTTCTGCTTTAATAACTCTGAAGCGGGGTCGTAACCACAAAGAAGCCAATATTAAGCAGCATATTATGTGAACAACCCATTTTTTGTTGCTTGTTCATTAAGTACACTGACGTGGAGTCCCCAGTCAAAACCAGCTCCGGCTCTATTCGCTGTTATGTAAGGTCAGAGAGGTCAAAGCCTTTTCTCTGTAAGAGCTGAACAAAAAGTTTGAGAATAGGACTCTGCTGAGTTTTCTCATAAAGACAGATTAAAGCTGCCACTAATGTTGGAGGTTCTGCTCTGTGGTGGTTTCTGAGCTTAGCACCATGCTAGATCATTAGTCAGGGTTTTGCTTTTTACTGCCGGGTCCATGTTGTAAAATTAACACCATGTACCAGACAGTTGTGTGTGGTGTGTTTTAACAAGCTTCTGCAGGCTCCTCCAAACTAAGCAAGTCTGCCTCATGTCACTGTTTAGCATTTTCAAAATATTACAAAAACAACCTAAAGCTTGACAATACCCAAGCAAAGGCTTCTGCAATTTATTTCTAGAAGTTCTGCAAACATCACAGGTAGTGTAGTGGTCCTTTCAGCACAGCAGGGTGTAGACAAACTCAGTATGTTACGAGATTATATTCTGTTGTCCAACTGAGCAGCTATGAGGCTACTGACAAAAAGCTTGGGTGTGGTCAAAAGTGAAAGAGAGAAAGCAACAAAGAACAGAGAGAGAGAGACACAGAGAGAGAGAGAGAGCAAGAGAGAGAGAGAAAGAAAGAGAGAGAAAGAGAGAGAGAGACACAGACAGAGAGAGA
>BRDA01094115.1:10785-44552 GCA_036984385.1 Crenuchus spilurus | reverse complement strand
AGAGAGAGAGAGAGAGAGAGAGAGAGAGAGAGAGAGAGAGAGAGAGAGAGAGAGAGATGGGGGTGCACTAGTATAGACGTTGTGAGAGGAGGAGTTGTGAAGGATGAGTGAAGGAGAGTGGGTAGATGATTGAGGGATAAAAGAAGGGGCTCTTGAATGATCTGGGAGTAGAGTGTGTGTCTTGTCTCACGCCCCCTCCATCCTCTAAGGTGTCTTTGCTTTGCCAAGTTTGGACTGTGCGTGCATGTGTGTGTGTGTGTGTCGCTGAGAGGCAGAGTGGAGATGTCACCCTTAAAGTCCTCTAATCAGGCCTAAATCCCACTTCAATAATCCTGTTTGTGGCCCATTGATTTTGGCTCTGTGCTTGAAAACATGCTGTACTCACAGCAGGATGGCAGGGAGTGCATCTGAATTTGCTGCTGTGTGTGTATTTCTGTGGGTGGGTGTTTGTATGTGTCCTCAAGTATAATCATATATCTTTGTTTTTTTTAAGGAAAAATCATTCACTACATTGAATGTGGTGGGGATCAGTCAAGTTAAAAATATACTGTGCATACTGTATTAAAGGGCCCATGCCATAAAAAGCCCAAGACAGATAATGCTAGACAGATACTCCCCAGTCCCTACAGTCCATATATGAGAACCGTAAAACACTTGGTTTTGAATTTTTTGATTTTGTGATGTCATAAAAAATACATGTATAGTATTTGCCTACAGCTGTTTAGAGCTGTACATTCACAACCGTTGAAGTTAAAAAGAGTGCCGAAGTTTGTACTGCTTTTTAAATGAGGCACATTAAGGCTGCCAATCAGAGCAGAGTTGATTTACATATATCAGTCTTAAAGGTACAGTACAACAAAGGGGATAAATAGAGATTGAAAAACTGACATATAAAAGTGAATTTGATATGTTTTTGGTACATAAAGAGATAAAAAACGGGAACATCTTGTACCAATTTAAACTCAACATCTGCACCACCTATATGTTTTATATCCTCATGAGGCTGAGTACAGAACTCCATGATGCATGACTGAAAGAGGTTCTTGCAACTTATTGGACGTGGTCTTTGAAAATCAGATGAGAGGAACAGAGTAAATACTTACTGTAGTTACCCATCTGCCCTGTGTGACAGTGCTGCCCCCCACTGGCACAAGAGAAAGACCAAGCTTGGTACAGTCTTATTGAGCCAGTAAAAGCCACACAGATGTAACTTTAATACATTGCAAACATACTAGTGCATCTCAAAATATTAGAATATTGTTCATAATTTAATTAAAAAAGTTAAACTGTCATATTTTACATAATCATTACGGTACATATAATAACTTTTAGTTTTACTGATGATCAGTATGGCTTATAGCTCATGAGTTGGGTCTCCAATTATGCACAGTAATATCATGGTCAGTATTAGTTTTGCAACTGAGGGCAGGCATTAAGTTCTGCTGGAAAAATAAATTTTGTCAGCAGATGGAAATCTTGTCAGCAGATGGAAGCATGAAATGCTCTAAAATCACCTGGTAGATGTTGACTTGGGATTTGATAAAACACAATGGAGCAACAATAGTACATTACATGACACTCAAACCATCACAGACTGCAGAAACATCACACTGGACTTCAGACACCTTGGATTCTGTGTCTCTTCCTGCAGACTGTCACTCATATGTTCATAGTAGCCGATGAAGTAAAACATGCATATGGTAGTGGGTCCTGTCTGGTCTTTTCTATTGTAATTCTCACTGACTCCTCATGCCAGGGACCTTTTTTTAGCTCTCTAAAACTCATTGATCACAACATTCATTCATTCCTATGCACACGAGCAGAGGACCTAGCACAGGTCTTCACATTTACATATAAAATGAAGAATCTTTTAATCTTGCCTGCAATTTTTAGAGCATGTGGAGAGACGTTCTTTAAGAAAAGTGCCAAACAAAGTCTCTCCTGTCACCCTCCGGACTGCGCTGTGGTGAGCACTGTAATTACTCCACAGAGAGGCGAGCTGCTTTTGTCTTAGCTCTAGCAGGAAGCTGCTGACAGCAAGAGAGGAAATAGAACTCCATTGTGATTAAACACACAACTATTATAACTGTTATTATAACAGTGAAGTGCATACAAATTCTTATTCATATTTACAACATCAGGAAACATGAATTATGGGTATCTGCTTTGTGTTTTGCATTTATAATCTGTTGTTTTAGAGCACGAGGGGTTATAATTAAATATACACAGCATCAATAGAGTACAATTGAATATACTGTATATTCTGTTTTCTGAATTTGAACAGAGCAGATACTCTTTACATTGTATGAAGATTTCAGGATGAATGGTCAAATTAGAATATTATTCCCTGGTTTGGAACCAATCACTTGTAGCGAAGTGTAAAACCATCATCAAGTGCAAAGGTTGTGATTTGACTGATGTCCAAAAGCAAATGATTGTAGGGTACCAAGTGAAGGGTGGTAGCATCTTGTAAACTGCTAATTGTCATTGTGAAGTTGTACTGAGAATACCATTGAAGCCAGAGATAAATGATAACTCTGACAAGTGGTACAGAGCAACTGATGCATCACAATGGACCAGTTTAACTCTATAATGAAAATGGTGCAAAATGGTGAAAATGGTTATTTGCTGCAAAATATTCAGCTTTTCTATGACGCCTTACTTTTGTAAGATCTTGAACATAATGAATATCTGAATGGAAGGAATAGTTGCAGGTCCTGCTGGTGGATCCAGTCTATTTAAGGTTGAGGTTGAGAAAGTTTTAGTCTTCTGTACACTTTGGAGATGCATGGATGTAGCCAGTGAGTAATGATAAGTGCTCATAAAACTAATTTGACCAAATACTGCTCACATATAGCATCATATCATATTTTTAACCGACCGGCCTTTTTAACTTAAATTAGCATTAACCAGGTACACTCTAGAACTTACGGATTATAAGCAGTTTATGGCAAATATAGAGGACAAAAATATTTGAATTGGAGAATAAAACTAATCACAGGCTGCATTCTTGTATTTGTAGGTTTCAGATGATGACTATAAATAAAAAATGAGAACTAGGCTGGGATAGCAAATACAAAAACCATTGGTTACATTGTCTTTGTGCTTACTGTGGCTTTTAACCCTCTCCAGCTTTTACTACATTTCTGAAGGAGTCAGAAAGGGTATTAGAGGAAGAGTAAATGGATAAAATGACTGCTTGACTCAGCCGCTTTCTTGTAATGAGTTCAAATACTGTTCAAAGGCAGGGATCCTGTAATGGCATGAAAGTAGTGTGCTTGGACAGACCTTTAACACTTCTGTCAGTGGTGATTAATCTGAGAGGACATGGGCCTGCAGATCTGAAGCACTTCGAGTCTAGCACACCAATTATGCTGCGGAGATGGTGATTGTATGAATGCAGGTGTTCTTCTCATCCCTCTTCAGTCCCTCACCATCTTCTGTTGGCTCTGTGTAATGAACACACTTTGAGAAACCAACATCAGTTAGATGGTGCCTGGTTCTTTTAGGGTGTGATCTTTTTCTTTTTTCCTCATCCCCCATTCAGCTAAGTGAATCACAGCATGGAACAAAAAAAGCCCAGTCAGGCATCGCACTGCAGTGCTCTTTGAAGTTAATGAGACAAAACTATCAGCCGCCCCCATTTTAATTAGAAAACGGGCAAAATGATTACATTTTTAATTGAAGCTGTCACTTTCAATTAAGATATGACGTCCTTGAGAGGCTCTCTCTTCTCCTCCTTCTTCTCTCTGGTTTATTCATTCGTCACCCTCTTCCCAGTATCTTCTCTGACTTTTTGCCCAGTTTTACATTGGTTTACAATACATCACTGCTGTTGGAATGAAGTCTGGTAACAAAAATGGTCAAATAAGGAAAAATATGAACTTTTGTAACAGCTAACCATTTCTATTGGTCCATTCATTATGAAAGACAAGCAATGCCAAATACTGTACAGTATGATAGTGCAGCTCAAAGAATAAGATTATAAAAGTTAATTTGTGTTCAGGTTATTAAAAAAGGTAAACTATATATTTTATATTCATTACATGTAAAATGTCATATTTCAAGTCATTTCTAGCTCATGAAAATCAGAAATACAGAATCTCAAATGATTAGAATATTTGTTCTCTCCTTACTTGAATAGGCCACTATTAGCCTCTGTAGATACAGATGATGTGTTGAAACTCATTATTAGCAGTGTTGTCAGGGTGTGGTTGAAAACTGGAAGAGGCTGACAAAAGGGGCTCTGACACTGGATCTCCTGGTGCATTCTGGGATTTGGAGTTGAGAGACATATCTGATGGGAGGCATGACAGTGTTAAGGTTATGGTTAGATTTAGAAGCAGATTTATGGTTGAGCTTAGGTTTTGGGTTGAGGTTAAATTTAGGGTGATTGTACAGTCACTAATAATTAGTTGAATGTACATTAAGTTCAAGTGAAGCATCTACAATGTGTCAAAAACAGCTGATCCATATAAAATGTTATTGAATATTGCAACATCATAGTAATATATCATTAAATCAGTATCATATATTTAAACAATACTACATATGAGGGACTGTTATAACGTGAGATATTGGCATTGGTGTACTGAAGTTGTAGGCATGAGGCTCCTGCCAATATCTCACATTATAGCCTGACCATCAATTGTATTATTGCAATTATACCACCATTCCATTATTGCTGTTTAGAGTTACGGTAGATTTTAGGATAAAGAGGACAAAAATTCAATTTGTTTGATTATCAACATTCTGTGAGGTAAAGCTCTTCTATTAGAAACTCTGCTGTTGAAACATCATCATCAGAATATGAGCATCTGTCATAATGTTCGAGGAACATCATTTCCCAATAACTGTTTATTATGCAGACAATAAACACAAATATACTGATGTCAAAGATGTTGTTTGCTGGTGTAAACTGTGTCTTTCATTAGACACCACTCACAGCTGATCAGAGGTTCGTTCATATGTCTGTTAAGTCCAGCTCTTAATGCTGTATAACTCTTTCCTTACATATGTGACTGATCCATAAAAATAATGTAGAAGCTTGATTCACTTAATTTTTTGTTGATTGTACTAAAACTGACATCAGTGTCATTGCTCTTCGTCTGAGCTGTAAATACAATATGAATCCAGTTGCTTTACTGTATTGAATTTGCCTTTCCAGTGCAATCACATTCTTGTTTGTAAGCACTGGTGTCATTGTGAGGTTACGTATATGGCGGAGTAACACTTAAAGAGCTTCAATCAGAGTGCTGTTATTGTGCAATATTGGTGCTCCTAGAACATCTCTCAGCCAAACACACTGCAGGATCAGAACTAACTTTGGTATCATTTGAGTTTGAGTAAATTACTATTCAAACAAAAAGACTAGAAATATTTAAATCTTGACATGTAATGAACATAAAATATATGGCATTTTACTTTTCTGAATTAAAATATAAATAAAACTATTTTTCACAATACTGTAATTATGGAGATGCACTAGTTCACTGTGTGTACACAATTATCTCCAAGTCTGTGAATTTAGCTTAAATAATCTGCATAGAAAAGCACTGTGAATAGAATGGGACATTCTGGAGTACCATGCCCAATGTCAAGTGTGGCCCGAAGGGTAACACCCCATCCCCCAGCCACCCCCAACGCTGAGCTGTGAAGCAGTGGAATCTCTCAAGTGTTGTATCTTACAATTCAATACCTTTGGAAGGATTTGAAGCTTGCGATGCAAAATTAAGCATCTATCATTCGTACCTGACCTTAGTAATGTGCTCATGGCTGAACACAATCAAATCTGTACAGCAATGTTCCAACATAGTAATGTTTTCTGAGAAGAGTTACTTCATATAAAGGCAATATTCAGTACTATGAATATGACAGAGAAGACATATAAGTCCCATCAAATCTACTACATTCTGCCATGTGAAGCCTCAGCACAGATTTGCCCTTTCAGAGTTTTCTTGTCTCACCTGCGCTCTTTCGCAAGCAGTTCCAATCAAAACCAATACCCTAACTGCAATCTAGGTTTGAAAAGCTCCCCTGATGTCGTCTCAAGAGACATCGTTGAACATAAATGCACGCTAAATTCACAGCACTCATTAAGCTGCTCTCTGAATCTCATATAGGTGTAATTAGTGTCTTGTTCACAGAGGCTATCAGGCTCGCATACTCAGGTATGTTCCTGAGTCTGAGTGGGAGGTGAATATTCATCAGAAGAGATAAGACTATTCATTTTGTACATTCTCTCTTCTCTCTTCTTTCCAACGAAACATCTCCTCGCTTTGTCTTGCTTGTCGCATCTCCTCATACGTCCCCTTGACTTCCTTCTCCTCTGCCCCCTCTTCTCTCTTTCACATTTCCTGGAGAGGAAGCTCTAGTGTTTGGCTGCTGAGCCAGAACCATTCTCTTGCTCTCTTCATTCTCTCTCGCCACAATAGCGTTTTCTCATTAACTCTTATCAAAGTTCATCTTGCATCCAAATATGTTCGGCGCAGAGTGGAGAGAGGGAGCAGGTGGGGGGGTGGGGGCAAGCAGACCATAATGTAGTGAGGGCACTGAGAGATTAGTACAATGGTAGAAGCATATTCTGTCTATTCACATCCTTCACTGAATGCACCTGCTTATTGGATTTGGCAAATATTCCCTTCATTTAATTTTAGAGAATGAATTTCAGTTCCTACTGAAAACATGAGGCCTGAATATCACAGCTCCAAACCAGGTCACTCAACAAAAAACACTGAAGGAACAGTATTTTGCTCTGAACAAAAACAAAATTCTAAAAAAATTCTAAAAAAGCCTCTTAGTGTTAAGACCGACACTCGTTCGGCCTTTTAAACCTTCTGGAGTCTGAGTGGGTTTTCACCCTCTAACATGACTTAATGACTTTTTTACAAATTACACCCATCTAAATTTGTTTACAAACTGTTACACAGGCTTTGGTTCAGCACAAACTCAGCAACAACAGTGTCAAAACAGTAAGAGAGTCATAAATCTATTTTTTGATTAAATCTGCTCTAAAAACTTTCCAAAAACCTATTTTTAGATGTGCTGATATATTGTGAAAAAACACTCTAAACATTTCTAGCCAAGACTTTAGTGCTCTGAACTGAATAAACAGAGGTGTTGGCCACACACTGGTCATTACAGTTTTTAGACATTGTATGTGGTTTTATTTCTTAAGCTTAGAAATGTTAGTTAATGTGTTTTACTGAGTCACTCGTTCCTACATTGGATATTCATGAGATAGATGTGAACACTCAGGTGACAGGTCTTTGTTTAGGTGCAGGTTCTTTGTTTATAGAGACCAAATGGGCATTTTCACATATTTATTAGCTGCTAATCCTCCACTGGGATGTCCAGAACTACCATACATGCATCATATGTATGGCAGATTGTGTCAGTGAGTGGGAAACTGCTTATTTATGCTCCTCTCACAAATATCAAAATATTTCTATTCAACCTTTATATATTTGAAAAGTACACCCTTTAAGGCAGGGGTGGGCAACTCCAGTCCTGGAGGGCCAGTCCCACGCACAGTTTGGTGATTTCTCTGCTCTGACACTACAATTAAACCTGCTAATTAACTGCTGAGTTGAATCAGGTGTGTTTGATCACGTAGATCAACAAACTGTGCAGGAATCCGGCCCTCCAGGAGTGGATGTGCCCACCCCTGCTTTAAGGTTTCTGGGGTATGTTTAGTTTTGTTTATAGGATAAATTCTTGCAGAGTTATGTGAGTATTTTTACAGAATTTTTTTGTTTTAGTTCCGCCGGCAAGAGCGCCAACTAATGGGTTAAGAGTAAGAGTAGAAATCTTTAATGATGAATTTAAAGTAGTATTTCATATTCCAATAGTTTCTGATATATGTAGATCAGCAGCATATTCAATATAAAGTCTGTTATTCAATATTATGTATATACATTAGATCAATATAAGGACAAAGGTGTGGGGACACCTGCTCATTCATTGTTTCATCCAAAATCCTTCTTATCCTGTTGTCCAGGGGAAACGTTCTACTAGATTTCGCAGCATTGCTGTGAGGATGTGATTGGATTCAGCAACAAGAGCATTATTGAAGTTAGAATTATGGATGATCACCACCCCACCTCATCTCCAACTCATCCCAGAAGTACTGGGTGGAGCACCATTAGTTCTATAGCTCTACCTTTCAAGGATGGGGGGCTTTATACTCCTTCAGCACATGCCAGGATACCAACAGGTTCATGTTTACCTGCATCAGAGTGTCTTATTCTATGAGCAGTACTTCTCTACAGGGACTAGAAAATCTGTGTGTGTGCATTTGTACATTTGTGTATGCAACGGTAACTTAGAGCAGCTGAATGTATTCATTAGAAGGGGTGTCCACAAACATTTGGACACATAGTGTAGCCAGCCTATTTGTTGTTATAGCATAGCAAGTCTGGTGTTTTTACATTCTTATCCAGGTTGACTTACAATTTGGAGATGAGGGTAGAGTTAGGAGTCATTTGGCTGGGAATTTAACTATAGTCAGCCATGTGGGAGAGTTTTATGAAGTCCATAGCGTATGTGTGTGAACATGTTCTGATCAATAGGCTACAAAGACCACTGAAGAGTGTAATAGCTTACAGCGTTCCAAACTTACATACAAACTACATACAGCCTACGAAAATGAAGATTTTTTTTCACAATTTTGTTTAGGAATGTGCAAGATTCCATGTCTGATTTGTGGATTATACACTTTAAACATTGTCACATAATGAATAAATGGATTGTGGGGCTTCATGATTAATTGAAACCTTGATAAGCCCACTTTAAGCCTCTACACATGCTTTATACTGTATCCTTAAAGGCACTGAACACCCCACCCTGGAGACTCTCACTCATAACACATAAAGACTAGAGGCACACCACAGAGATATAAGCAATGTGTATGATGTAGTGACATTAATTAAAGTTGCAGGGAGTCTGAAAGGCACCACAAATGGCTCGTAACTGTTTTTTTATTGCCCTTTCATTGGTTTTAGAGACAGTCTATGCTGTAAATCCAAATGTTTATATCACATTACATTCAGGTTTTAAATGCTGCTGTTTTTTCTCAAGTGGAAATGTTTAAAAAGTGTTACAGGAAAGTGTTTAAAGCCTAAATATTTGGATTTACAGTGCAGGTGAGGGACGTGTAAGAAGCTGCAACTAGCTCTGCAGTGATAAATGTCAGCCGGTGACTCACGTTACAGTTCCACCTGATTTATTCTGACCTCTTAATGTTTCCTGAGCATAAAAGTCTCCACCCATACTGCTGTAACTTAGGAGAATACACTCATTGATATTCACATCTTGGTAAATGCAATGTTTTTCATTATAGCATTCCTCCATAAACCAACATAAATAACACTCTAGCCAATTTCTTCTCTTTATGATCATTACAATTACCCCTGTAATCCCACCCGCTCTTCTTCTTTGCTATTTTCCCCATGTCGACTACCTCCTTCTCTCTATCGCTCTCTCTCTTTTTTTAAACATTTGCAAATGCATTGCCTGGTATTCTCATTACCACTGAAATGTAAAACACTCTAATTAAGTACTGATTGCAGCCTTTTGCTTGCTCTTCCCCAAATACGGAGAAAGAGAAGCTCCTGAATATATGAACCATTACTGGGGAAAACCTTCATCTCAAGGAGACCATACTTATCTCTCATTCCTTGAGTAATTGCCTCTATTGTTGTTAGTCATTATCTGCTGCTAGATTTACCAATCCAATTGGAGTTGCTCTCCATTCTCCAGCTCCAAATACTCCATCCTGTATGATTTTTCACCCCCTCATCTCTCTGAGAAATTATAGCACAGTTTAAAAGCACATATTTGTATATTTCTAGTTCAGTTCTGACTCACTCCAGATAGATTCTATTAAACAGACAGGAAAGTTATCTAAAGCTTGTCTGTGAGCATAAACCTGTCTTCAGCCTTTAATCATGACAGATCACATGGAGCAGACATAATCCCTGCTTCTTTATCAAGTTTCCTAACTCTGTGCCAGTGGGTCTCTCTACGGATACACACTTCATTAATCCACTGGCCACACCAGAAACACCATGGACTCAGGCCAGCTCAAATTAGTCAATATGTGGGATGCAGTAATTGGGCATAAGAGCAATGGCACAGCAAAATATATTTTAAATGAAAGGTTCATCCAAAAATGCTATTTACAATATTACACAGAACAGAGTTGTTGAAATTGTTTGAAGCCCAAATGTTACTTTTTAAACTTGTTCTAACAGGGTTTGTACTGGTCCTTGTGAACACTTGTAATATTGTATTGTCTAGGTTTGAATTTTGAATAAAGTGCTTGAAAATGCTTGAAATTGTACATGTCTTTCTTTGACAACTAATAGCTGGCTATCTGACTGAATAGGTTGATTATTAGTTGGAGAATGAAAACAGTCTTAAAATAAAACTGTTCCATTTGGGCCTTGATTGCACCAGGCAAAGTCTAGTTACAGACTGGAGGCACATTTTTCAAAAATAAACCACATGTGTTTTCCTTTGATTTCCTTCAAACACAAATTTGGTCAGTTATAGCATAAAACAATCTGTTTTAATATAATTAAATGAATCATTCTGAGTATGGGTTTATGTCTATATAATTTAATTTAAATTGCAATTGTAATTTACATCTTAACTGTAATTTAATATGTAATTTACAACAGATGTACGGTGCTGCAAAAGCTTGAAAATTGACATTGTTGCTTGAATTTGACCTTTGAAAGGTTTCTGAATACTGTAGCAAACACTAGAGCTAAATAGTTTTTTTTGTTTTTTTTTTAACTAATTTCTATAAAACCTATCACTAAAACTTTTCTCAACTTCAGTCAGATCTTAATTTACAGTTCTCACAATAGTCAGTGTGTTTTGGATACAGCATGACTACAAAATATAACAAAAACACAATTCCATCACTACAGGCTGTAGTCAAATACAGCACATTCTTCTTTATTTCTGTAGTTAAATCACTAAATTTAAACAACTGTCTATTAGGTGATTATTGAATACTAATGTTTGTTAGCAACATTAGCTTTGCAATTCTATTTGTGCAATAACGGAGAAAAACTATAACATCTGAGGACCTTTAAGGACTTTACAAGTAAATGACATTTACATATATCTGTGGGATGGACAATATTACAATATGTTGTCATTACTGTGATCAATTTGGTGTCAATACGTTTTTGTTTTTTTTTTGTTTTTTTTTTTCATATTAAGCATATCAGCAGTACTGTCTTCATGTTCACTCTGTCAAATTACATGTTAAGTGGAAAAAATCCATTACAGAGAATATTGGTAATCAATAAACAATGTAATGCAGAATACTTTTTTATAACAGTTTACTTATTACATTTTATTATTTGTGACCCCACCAGGGAAAACCAGGCCAAAGTCACTGGGCAACTTATTGAGGTATCGTGTCAATATCGTGTCACTCACATTAGCAACAAAACTTAGCCACTCAGTATTATTGCTGTAAATGAAAGATAACAGTCTCAGATATCTATCGGAGTACATATTTTGATCTAAAACAAAACTTAAATTCACAAAAAAGTTGTTTTGAAATATATATATATATATATTCTGTAATATAGTATATATTCTGGTTTGTTTAACTTTTTTGTTTACTAAATAATTCCATATGTATTTCCATTCATTTCACATGATAAGTTGTATCTGGGCCACATGTGACACAACGATCAAATGCTAGGACACACCTTAAACATCACTGCTACAGTCGGGCAGTGTCTGACCATAATGTAGGGGCAGCCGTGGCCTGGTGGTTATGGATCTGGTCTTGTGACTGTAAGGTTGCCAGTTCAATCCCATCGCAGGTTATGACTAAAGTGCACTTGAGCAAGGCACCCAACCCCCAACTGTAAGTTGCTCTTGATAACAGCGTCTGCTAAGTTCCTCAAATGTAAATAATGTGCTTTACTTTGCCATAACTGACCAGCCTTAATTGGTACAGAATTGGCTGCTATCTGGGTATATTGAAAGAAAACAGACCAATTATTCAATGTATTGTCTTTTTAATGTAGAATTAATGATGCTTCAAATATGTTCCAGCTTATCAAGAAAATGTCTTCAAATACTGTGATTTCATTTACTTATATTTAGTATTTTTGTCCTATTGCCTATGTAATATGTAATATGTAATTTCTCAGTATGAGTAAAAATGAGACGTAGAAGTGAGGCTGAGCTATAGAGAGAAGAAGAACAGTGAATGTGTTTCAGAAGCAGAAAAATTCCTTAGTTTGAGCTTATTTTACCTCTCTGTGAATGTGTGTATGTGCTCATGAGTGCAAGAATATTCCTTATGTGGGTTAAATAACAGCACGGGGTCATTGGGATGCAGCACTTTTCCCCAGAGCTACACACACACTTTAATTGGTTCGCAGCCCCTTCGCCTCGCCTGAATGAAAAGTCATTTAGAGACTTTCTTTCTCAAAGAGGATTGTAATTGTCATTCCCTTTTTCTGATCGCTGCTGGCTGAGAAATTGCATTCCTGTTTGCCACACAATGCTGGGTCCATGTCTGTTGGAGGTGAAAAATATCACTGTCATTACCATGACAATGGCAGCTAATTCCACTGTCCCTGCCTCCAGTGCCTTTCATTCTCAATCCGTCTTTTCCTGCACCTTATCAGGAGGCCAGCACAGCCCCGCTAGCCGGCCACTGTGACATTGGCCCTCTGCTAGCGCTGTCGTCTGGAGCTCCTTAAGCACGGAGTCTGCACACACTGTCTGCACACACTGCAACGAATAGCAGTGTGCACACACATATGAATACACATACACAGTCCAGCAGCAATAAAAGTAAATCTGCATACAGTTACAGAAAGCATAATATGCTTAACTTAAACCTACAAGGCCCATACAGGGATGTAGTCAATCAGTGACCAAATTTTTTCACGTTTTCACATTTTGTTTTTTCAATTATTAGTATTGAACTATTGAAGTTCACATTTTGTTTTGTTTTTTCAATTTAGACCTGGAGCTGCAAGACTAACAAATGTAAAAACTCAATAGTTACCCAAATAGCCTCATTGTTTATGTACAAAATATATCTCTGAAGCCTGTTCCATATTTTAACTTACAAAAGTTAACAAAAGCCCAATGTGAAGCTTAATGCTATAGCAGTAAACGCTGACAACTTCTGGATCTAGAATGTAAATCTGATCTAGAATCAAGTTTAGTGATGATGTCATAAAATAAAGAGAAATCTGATCCAAGATCAGACCCATTTTGTGAATATCAGGCCTGCTGGTTTTATTTATTTATTGGTTTTAGTCATTGTGAGTCTATTAATTTTTATAAACTAGAGACTTTAATTAAGCTCTGGATATGTAACCATCTCACCTCTCCCTCGTCCCTGGCCTCGCCTCTGTCCATGTGCTGTCTTGTCTCCACATGTTTTTGTTTACGTCGTCCACATGTCATGCCTCCACCCCCAGCTACATCATGTCATGTCCATTGCACAGCCCTGGCTATTAATCATCTGCCTATATTACTTTGCTATTTAGCTCCCTTGTGTGTCACAGTCGTTGTGAGTCATTGTTTGTCACCACAGTCAAATATAGATGTTTGTCTTCAAGTCAAAGTATATTTGTCATCATAGTCATGTGCGTGTTCACAGCTGTAGTGTCTACCATGTAATGTCTTCATCATCATATTTTGTCACAGTTTTTAGTTCATAGACCAGTATTTGTGTTTTTGTCAATAAATCCTTGTTTTTGTAAAACTCATACTGCATCCTTCTCCTCCATTTTGAAAAGCTTTTTTTTCTGTAAACAATTTGGACTATTTGGCTGATATTAAGTACTTGCTTTTGTTAGCAGCTAAATTAAAGAATCAAAAACTGGACACCAAACATCTTGGCTGATCAGCTACATCTGGATTAAGCCGAAATTCATAAACAAATTATTCATAGTGGTATTTATTTAAATATGTACAGTTTAAAAATAAAATGTTAAAAAAATAAAAAGCAAAGAGCTCAAAGCAATAGTTTGGGCACCTTACATGATCAGTATTTTAACTACCCCCCCTGTGGTATCATAAGTGGCAAATGCTTGTCTTTAATTTCTTGCTTAATTTTTGTATGCACTGCTTTTTTGCAGTCCAACCATAGTTTTCCGATGATGTTTATATCAGGAGATTATGAGGGTGATGGCCAAACCTTCAGCTTGCATTTCTTGAGGTAGTGAATTTTAAGGTCTGTTTAGGGTCATTACCCTGTTTTAAAAACCGTCTTCTTTCATCAGCAGCATTTTTGCAGATGGTTTGATGTTTGCTCCCAGACTTGCTAGTACTTAACTGAAAACATTCTAACCTTTTTGAGTGAGATCTTCCAATGCCACTGTCGGCAACACAAGCTCAAATAATAATGTGATAATGAACAGGTGGAGAAGTCTTCTTTTCATTAAATTTGGCACCCTTATTACTTCACACATATATATATATTATATTATATATATAAGTCCATTAGCCCACAGCTATCTTCTTATAACCTTCTCCTGCATTGAGAGCATCAACTAACTAAAAAGACAATAACAACTGAAATCTGTAATTTGTTAATTCACCTGAACTTTTATTTAACAGACAAAAGGACAAAGAAAGACTGTCAGTGCTTTCAACAATGAACTTAATTTTATTTGATAAATATAAACTTTTTTTTTTATTACAAGTAACACTGTTTTGGATGGTCTCACAGTTAGCAGTTTAACAGGTAACAGGTGAGGTCATTAAGATTGAGAATAAAAGGAGCATCACCAAAGGCTAAGTCTTTACAAGCAAGGATGGGTCGTGGTTCACTACTTTAGGTCAAACTTGGTGAGAGAATTGTCAGTCAGTTTAAAGACATAGAATTTTGGTGTTTCACAATCTACAATTCATAATATCATGAAAAGATTCAGGTAGTCAGAGGAAATTTTCAGTTTCACACTACACAACTATTTTGAGTTGTCAGTCATTTTGCCATTTACAATACATGACTAGTTGAGCTGTAATTGTGAGCCTTTCCGTTGTTGTGGCTTTCATACTACATGACTGGTCGGTGACACGGGGTCAAGAATTACACAATTTTTCATCTTGGGAAATCCTGGCTGCTCTCCAAAAACACATTTTGTCACAAGAACAGAACAGTACAAGTGAGGCTATGAGCCAGCAGTACAGTTACAGTTATATTACATACATACTGTCGCCAAGTTTATTTAACCTGTCCATTGCATTGTTAATAGATATAATCAATCACATTATTTCTGCAGTGCAGTCACAATAACAATAAAAGAGACATTGCATCAAGGACACATGCTTTTCTCTCTGCACGATCCCATTGGCTGTAGCTAGTTATTGCTGTTAACACAGTTGCTGACTGGATCTCAGATATTCAGCATGTTAAATATTTCTTGGGCATCTGGTTGGCGAGCGTCTTTCAGCAGTTTCAGTTTCAGTTAACTAGGAATAAGGGTCAAGGGAGGAAATTACAGCTGAATGTGCATGACCATCAAGTCCTCAGGCAGTATTGTGTGAGAAACCATCATGCTACCATTATGGACAGAGCCATATGAGCTTGGGGGTACTTCATTGTCACTTAACATGCACCAAGAAATGTAACCTGAAACTGTGTTATGCAAAGAGGAAGCCATATATTAATTTTGCACAGAAATGTCAGAGAGTTCTCTGGACTCAAAGTCCTCTGAGATTAAACAAATGCGAGTGGAAACATATTCTGTGGTCAGACTATCTCCATGTTTCAGGCTGGTTTTGGGAAAAATGGACATCACATTCTGTGTGCCAAAGATGAAAAAGACCATCCAGACTGTTACCAATTAAAAAATGTGCACAAACCAGCATCTGTGATTTCATGAGGGTGCATGAGTGCCCACACTGTGGGTGATCTGCATATATGTGAAGGTACCATTGATGTGGAGGCTTATATTGGTGTTTTAGTGAGACGTGACTTTGTAGACACAGAGTGTGCTTGACTGGCTTGTGTGCAGTCCAGATCTGTCTCCTATTGAAAAGGTCTGGAGCATCATAAAGAGGAGACTCAGACAACAGTGACCATGTGTTGAGCAGCTCAAGTCTTGCCTACAACAGGAGACAAAACTGAAACAAAGTTCCACTTGTAAAACTGCAATAATTAGTATATTAGTATATATTACAAAATAGCTTTTCTTGAGTGTGCCGCAGTTATCAATTTCTAAATGTTTATAGTACAAATATAAAAAAATTCTATAACATATAAAATTGTCTTTGACATTCAAAACACTGAAAATCTTTTCTTTGTCCTGTTGTTGGTTACTAAATATAAATTATTATTCATTTTTACTGCATTTTTAGAAAGTGTCCCAGATTGGGTTTGTAATTCATAGCTGTAACTGAATACGTCTGAACATTTATATATATATATATATATATATATTGTATACTGTATATATATATAAGTTTATAGAGTTAAAACTAGGCTTTCATATTTACACCTACATCCCACACAACTACAGAGCCAGAAAATCAGTGTGAATAAGCACAGACAGGTTGTTTAATAAACTCAAGCCAATTCTAGTGATTTAACAGCAGTGCAGGGATCTACTGGGGCTTCTCATACTCTGCAGCACATATAATCTTTATTCCATTCTCTGCACATCTCTCAGATAAATAAAATCATCAGAAAATAAACTCACAGCTCATCTAATATATACAGAGGTGGGTAGTAACTGGTTAAATTTACTCATATGATTATTTACTTACTTTTATTCAGGTACACTTGTGAGAAAAATAATATACTGTTCATTCAGGAGTGACTGTTTATTTGATCCTATTTTTAACATTGATGTTATGTTGATGACTGAAACTATACTTAAAAAGTAACAGATTGAGTATAAGTACTACAGTATTAGTATTAGTAGTAGAAATATATATATATATATATATGTCAATTAAGTTTAAGCTTTTCTACCCATCTTTGAACATATCCATTACACAGCAGACAATGGACAGTTGTGAATAATAATGAAGTAGATGTTACATAGGAATGTAACCTTACCTAACCCTCCAGAGCAATACCCCTAAATCTACATTTGGCTACCTTTGTGCCATGTATACGACTAAAGGATGCTCCTATTACAACTGGTCTCTTTAACACCTGAGATTTTATTTTGTTGAGGAAATATTTAATTTAATTGGAATATTGTACTAATGATATGTCTACTTTCCCATACATAGCACTCATGTAGGTATATCACTTTGTATAGACACGCTAGGTTTAGGGGCAGGTGCCACTTAAGTATTTTTGGGTTGTTAAATTGAGGTAGGCAGTTTAGTTATTTATAAGATCTTTTCTTTGGCACTGTGCACAGCCCACTGTAGTTGCTCCTCTTTTGTCCAAGTCACTGTATTTATTCTTCCCATCTGATTGTAACTACTCTCTTTGTTTTCTTTTTGATGTACCTATCAGTCTGTCTTTTGCAAAATACACCACTTGTGTTCACCTGTTGCCATCTGTGTGCCACTGTTCTGGCCTAGTAAACATCTTGCTTTTAACTTTTTGCAGTTGTTCATGGTTTCTTCACACACACTATTGATACTAGGCCATAACTACCATCAAGGGAGGCACGTAACAAACTGGTCTGTTTAATGCCTAAGATTTTATTTCATTGAGGAAATATTTCATTTAATTTGAATATTGTACTAATGGTATGTCTCCTTTCAGTCAAGTAGATGATTAGTGTAGTTTGTCCATCACTGACATGGGAGCCCTTAATGTGTCAATCATATTTAAAAACCACTGTAAATGTCACTCCAAAGCATTCCCTTTGATAACAGATAATCAAAGAAAGACATTAGCAGGATGACAAGAATGAGCTGGAGGAGGTGAGAGAGACAGAGAGAGAGAGAGAGAGAGAGAGAGAGAGAGAGAGAGAGAGAGAGAGAGAGAGAACCAAACCCAGCCACAGACAACAAAGCTGGTGTAACTCGGGAGCAGTGAGCAGTACGAGCAGCCTCCGAATTATCTGCAGTAATTTGTTATTTTCTATCTGGCATTGAGAGGAAGATAAGGGTTCACTGGGGGGGAGGCGCTAGATTATTGGTTTGTAGAGTGTAATTGATTTTGGACTGGGGTAGGAGAGTGAGAGAGAGAGAGGTAGACTTGTGTCAAGTGAATTTGTTTTTATTATCTGTGCTGCACAGAAGACAAAAAAAATGTTCTGGAATAAAATAAGTGCTCTGCATAAATTAGGGTGGTGATTTTTTTTTGCATAAGACCAGGATGCTGTCTCATTAAGAGCTATACAGAGTACATGCACATGCACACACACAAAACTACCAGCTACATAGCATATCTTCATAAGTTTAAACACAGTGCTGATGTTTCTGCAGATACACAGTCAGAGCTGGTGTGTGTGTGTGTGTGTGTGTGTGTGTGTGTGTGTGTGTGTGTGTGTGTGTGTGTGTGTGTGTGTGATTGACAGCAGGATTACAGTGGTAGTTTAAGCCCATATGGAAGGCCCCCAGTAATGAGAGTGGTGATTTATGAGCACTCACTCACCACCCGCCCAGACGATTAAGCCTTTCAGCATGTGCTCAGTGGGGTTGCGGACAGACTCTAACACATACATACACTCACACACATATACGAACACACGCACCCACACACACACACACACACAGAGAGATACATAAACAAGTACACACACACACACATGCACACACAAAGCATGCAAATACCAGTAATGGCCTGATTTTTATACAGCCACACTGACCATGTTTACATGTACATAATAATCATCCGATGACTGAAGATATGAGATTTTGGTAATAATCCAGTCAAAGCACTTACAAGCATTTCAGTACACTGATGATGAGAAATGTCCGGGTCTGCAGAGTCTAACTCTGTAATCAGATTTCTTTCGCCATTGGCATTAACTATTGCATAACTAGTTAATTCACTCGGCACAACATGTGATGAAAAACTTCTTACAACTGTTTACATTTCATTGATAATAATTACTTTAACTGATGATATTTTCAGAGTTTACATGGCTTAAAACTGCTCTGAGTGACTCAGTGGACTAAAGTGCTGAGTGTATGATCAGAGGATCGGGAGTTCGAATCACGGTCATTCTGCCTTGCCATCAGCATTTGGAGCCCTAACGCTGTTTTCTCCGGATGGTTAGATGGCGCTCTCTCCCACTACTAATATCCGCAGGCTCAGGCATCTGTCAGCTGATCCATCAGAGCTGGAGATCCTGTGCTTTGGTTCGTTGGCTGCACAGTGATGATCAGTAGCAGTTTGAAAAGAGGTGATGGCTGACATCACAAACATCGGAGGAGGCCTGTGCTAGAGGCCTGTGCTAGGCCCTTTTAGAGTCAGGAACACTACAAGTGATTGGGAGAGTCCTAGCATTGGTTAGGTTGATTAAATGATGGATGGGATCAAATTTAAATAAAAGTGAGGATATATACAGTATGTGCATCAAATGTGCATTTCTAAGCAAAAAGTGTATAATATTTTTTATAATATACGTTTTTATATATCTCGACATTCAACTCTAGTTCCACTGATTTTCTGTTGACGTTCTTGCAGCATGCTGGTATTGAGTGACTGTTTTATTCTACTACAATGTTATCATGCCTTACTCAGGAATGACCTTTTTTGAGCATGAAAACAACAGGTGACAATACTACTGGAGACAGATTTGAACATTTAAACACAAGGTTGCTTCAGGGACGTATAAAATGTTTTTTGTGACATTATGCTGCTTTTTTCAGGAGGACATGTGCCAATATATTGCCAAAATAAATGTGAATAGAGAAGAAACACTATATGTTCAAATGTTTATGGACACCCTTTCTAATGAATGCATTCAGCTACTTTAATTTGCACTTATTGCTGACACAGATGTAGAAATGCACACAGCTTGTCTAGTCCCTGTAGAGAAGTACTGCCAATAGAATAGGAATCTCTGGAGCAGATAAACATGAACCTATTGGCACCATGACTAATGGCAGGCATGGGCTAGCGGGGTATAAATATATGTATATGTGTGCATGTGTGTGTGTGTGTGTGTGTGTGTGTGTGTGTGTCATTTCAAGATGGGATGTTCACTAGTACTGTTGTAAACATTGTGATCCAGTTTCTTCAAATTAATTTAGGTTAATGTCTGTGTGTAAATGTGACTCATTCACACTGCTGCTCCTTATCTAGTGCTGCTGTTGTGTTTCCATCTCCACACTTTTTTTCTGTCTCATGGTAGGTGTGTCTAATCCTCTGACAGCCCTGGTATCACAGGTCACTTCAGTATGGAGCATCTGCCCCATAAACAATTCAGGAGACAACCTGATACTGCAGACTGCATTAAAATATCAACACATACGCAAAGATTTTCCAAGGACAAAACAACAACAACATTTCACAGATAAGGTTTCCAAACAAGTGGAAAAGTAATATATCTGGTGCCAAACACCAAGAGAAATATTTCTTTTTATTGGACCAGAATAAGGCAGCATTCAGCAGAGTACAAAAAGTAGTAGTAGTCATTGTACAGCTTTACAGTGCACTGCAATATGCAAGAACTAACTGACTACAGCAGAAAATTAGTCAGTTACACAAACAAGAACATCTAATACACTAATCACTAATAACTTAAATATAGACAGAACATATAACCTTCTCAATGTACATACAATCTGCTCTCATTTACCTGTGAGCAAGTGACAAACAGCTGTTTATTTAGGCCCTGTGAGGGAGGGGAGAGAGAGAGAGAGAGAGAGAGAGAGAGAGAGGCAGATATATAGTGTGAGAGACAGAGAGAGACCGAGTGATAGATAGAAAGAGAGAAAGATAGACAGAGAGAAGCAGAGAGTGAATGAGAGAAAGAGAGAGGCAAAGGATGAGCAGCAGATAGAGTGGGAGACAGGGTAATGGACAGAATGAGACAGAGATACAGAGGGAGAGAGGGAGAGACAGAGATAGAGACAGAGGAAGAGGAGAGAGGGGGTATGAGAGAGAGACAGAGAGAGAGAGAGCTGGAGAGAGAGAGACACACAGAGAGAGAGAGAGAGAGAGAGAGAGAGAGAAAGAAAGAACTGGAGAGAGAAGGGGGATAGAGTGAAAGAGAGAGAGAGAGAGAGAGAGAGAGAGAGAGAAAGAGAGAGAGTGGATGAGGGGGGTGTTAGAGAGAGAGACGGGGTGAGAAAGAGAGAGAGAGGATGGGGGGTTAGAGAGAGAGACAGGGTGAGAGAGAGAGAGAGAGATTCTTCTCAGATTGAGAGCAGTGGAGAAAGCTTCTCTGGTTTGTTAAACTTGTAACTTGTCACAGGTGGATATCTCACACTGCAGACACCTTTTTATTGCCATTTTGGCATTTGGTGTAGTGAGCAGAATGACTGCTCTGTCTGAGTTCTGCTGTAGAACGGGTCAAATATCTGACATTGCATTACTCTTAAGGCCTGTTCAGATTGGATTAAATTTACATCAGGTAATTCTTCATTTTACAGGAGCTCCTCTGTGTTTTTATTCACTTTCAGATCAACATTGTCTGCCCTCTGAGAAAAATACAGGCTAATTACATACTCTTTATTTTTAACTCAGCACTGCTCTGATCATTTTAGTCCTCCATACACATCTCTGTGATTTTCCAGGCAGAAGTTGCCATTGGAAAATAAACCTTTTTGGTTGCTGCTACTAGCCATATTAATTTATCAATGCACATCAAAAACCATCATGAATCACAAGCCAAATAAAAGGCTTTTTTTCATGCAATAATCTACAGCAGGGTGTCAAACTCCAGTCTTAGAGGGCTGGTGTCCAGCAGAGTTTGTTGATTTCTCTGTTCTCTGATGCTACAGTTAAACCTGGTCATTACTTGCTGAGCTGAATCAGGTGTGTTTAATCAATAATTCACCAACCTGTGCAGAAATTAATTAGTCTTAATGGAGTTGGTCTACTTGGTGTCCATACTCTACCTGGAAAAGCTTCATATGGAAGAAACGGAAACTTAAATGGATGGTAAAAGCGAGGCTTAATATAGAGGTGATTATAATCACATCTACAGGTACTACAAGTCACTGTATCACTGTGAGTTAAATATTGTTACTCTAATACAACTGTAAATAATAGTTTCAAACTGATCATGTAATACAACAAACACAAGTCTTAAGTATAATAAAGAAAATAAATAAGTGTATAAGAGAATAAATATTAATAAGCATGATCATATGATCACTGGACACATCTGGTTTCTTCACTCTTGTCATTTTAATGCGGGAGTTTCATCACTGAGGAGTTGTGTAAAATGTTTAAATACAGATGTCCGCCTGATAAACTAATGGCTTTAGTTGTGCATAAATATATTCATAAGTGATTAATTTGATTGTTTCTTTGGAGTGATTTCATGACATTTTAGCTGTTTAATGCAACTATGGCGTTGAACCGGAAGTTTAAAAAAAAAAGGGCAGTAAGAGCACTGTTTCTGCATTTAAAAATAAAACTGGAAAATTCATGAATGTATGGGGCAGACAGATAAATTGAGAAACAGAAATAGGATGAGAGAGAGAGAGAGTGTGAGTGTGTTCGGCTGATCAGCCATGTGTTTATTGGTGCATTAATATGTATGGAAGTGCAGAGTAGCTGATGAAAGTACTGCAGAGCAGAGCCACAGTGTGCTGAGGTAGCTCCCTAACACAAATGCAGAAGATATTCCCAACCCTGAGACTTTACCTGAAAAGTTGGATTAGACTTTACGCAGCTTTTATTGTTGAGAATCAATATTTGTGCCTCAGTGCATCACCTCAAAACAAGGCTTCTCATCTCCAGCCCAAAGTCTTACACTCATACATGTGACTGGAGAAATTAGAACAATGTACAAAATCTACAGTAGAGCTGCATGACATGGACTTAAAACACCTGACTATTAAATGGATACATATAGTGTGATATAGCACATGTGTTAAATGTATTAAAGCATAATGGAATAATGGAGTTGTATGTACTCACTGATAAAATTTCAAAATGTACCATTCACTTCATATTCCATATGGAATATATATGGAAAGCTGTAAAAACAACATTTTAAATTATTGTTTTTGTGATGTCACAAAAGATTGCATTTACATATTAAGAGTTAATTTGCAATCAACAATATCATCATTCAGTTTCTGACATAATATGAAAATGCCTGTTGCTCTTCACATTGTGTTTAAATTTCATGGTGACTGGATTAAATGAAAAAGGCCCAAAATGACTTAAATAAACATTTAATTCCTTTGACTTTCATTAAAAGCAAAGTAAGTCTGGGCTGGGCCGTGGCCTGGTGGTTAAGGATCTGGTTGTGGTTGCTAGGGTGTTGCTAAATGGTTGTTAGGGTATTGCTATATGGTGGCTAGGTGGTTGCTAGTGTATTGCTATGGTATTCCAGCTACTTGCTAGGTGTTGTTGACAATGAATGGAAGTCTATGGGACAGCCATGACCTGGTGTTTAGGGATCTGGACTTGTTGCCAGTTCATCCCCAGAGAGCCCTTACCAAAAAGTAGTATATGCAAGTGTACTTCAAGTATACCAATTTTAAACTAAAAATTATAGAGTATCCTTCCAGTTTACTTTTTATGTACTTGAACCTAAAGTGCGGCAATTTAGTCCCAAATATAAATAGTAAATATACTTTTTAATTTTTATCAGTGTACTTGCTAAATAAAAGTACACTTAGGGGAAATACTTTTATTATACTTAAGTATACTTAATAACATGTACTCGGAGTACACTTTTTTGGTAAGGGAGGTCATGACTGAAGTGCCCTAGAGCAAGGCACCTAACTATAAAAAACTGCTCCCCGGGTGCCATGGATAGGACTGCCCACAGTAAAAATTGAAATTCAGTCTACAGCAGTTTTTCACTGCTCATGCTAAAGTGATTTTTATAAAGTGATTGTGATAAAGTGATTGTTTTGTCCAATCCAAAAAGAGGTCATTTACATATTTCTTTCTTAAAGGCACAGTGAAGATGAATTCCAAGATTTATTGATATAAAACTGAGCTCTGATCATAAATTATGCTGACCCTACACAAATGACCTTAGGGTTAAAAATGTAAATGAGTTGTGGGAAACTGACCCAGAATAAACACAAATATAAACATAGCCTGAGGTTGGTGAGGATTCACATTGAACACTGTCATTTCTTAGAGAACTCATTGCTTATGGTTGTGTTCTTTAACATCAGAAATTCAAAGACCATTTTTGCAATAATGATCAACAAACGCAGGCCTAACCTACAGAGGACTTGACTGCAGTGACCAAGCCTTCTACACTTGTGCTTGAAACAGCAAATTCAGGTCAAACCAGACAGCAGCCCTGGATCAGTAGACTTCTGCTGCAGTCACGAAAACACTCACAGCTTTCATCGGCCAAACCCCCACAGGGCAACGTGCTCTGGACCTGTGAGGGAACACATACATTCAAACGTGCAAGAGCACCCACACGTACACCCACACACAAGAGGAAGAAGACAAGCATAATCTTAAAAACAGAAGACACAAAGCACATAAGAAGAAGGAACTCAGTTTAGATTTACTTGAGAAATTGAACGTTTGTGCCACAAATCCTCTTTAATCCACAGAGTCCTATTGTATGTGAAATAAAGGAAATGAATTCTGTGGAAGAAAATGAAAGTGGAGATAACTGAGCTGTTTGACTGATATAAGATTATGGCTCTCTGCTACTGTGCTTATCAACACTCCCGTCTGTAATGGCCATCACTTCTCCACTATACAGTGAAACATCAAAAAATTACATTAACATGAAAAAGTTGATTGTTGTTCATAATTTAATTCAAAATGGTAACCAGTAGTGGTTTATATTCATTACATGTAAAGTGAGACATTTCAAACCTTTTTTGTTTTAATGTTGATTAGCATGACATTATTATTATTATTATTATTATTATTATTATTATTATTGTTATTTTTTTTATTTTTATTTTTTAGATTATGGCTGACACATTCCTAATATAAACACTCCTGAACCAGAGACATGTCAGAAGTGTCTTACCTGGACTAGAGAGAAAAATAACTGAAGTGTTGCTCATTGGTCCAAACTCCGCTTTTCAGATTAAAGTATATTTTGCATTTAATTTGTAAACCAGGCTCCTAGAATCTGAAGGAAGAGTGGAGATACACAGAATTCAAGGTGTCTGAAGTTCAGTGTGCAGTTTCTGTGATGGTTTGAGGTGTCATGTCATCTGCTGGTGTTGGTCCACTGTGTTTTATCAAGTCCAAAGTCAACATCTACCCGGAGATTTTAGAGCATTTCATGCTTCCATCTGCTGATACATTTTATGGAGATGCTGATTTCCTTTCTCAGCAGGACCATCATTTTACTGTGCTTGGCTCAACTCATGAGCTTTAAGTCATACTGATCAACATAAACAAAAAAGGCTTGAAGCTTTACATGTCATGAATATGACATCTGACAGTTTAGCTTTTTGAAAATGTATGAACACAAACAAACGTTTTCACTTTATTCTCATTTTTAGAGATGTACTAGTTAAAGTCAGCAGGGAAGACCTGTAAGGTAGATATGGATCTCAGAACCACTGCTGTCTAGACGCTGTGTGACCGTGAGTGCCCTCCTCTAGGCTCGTTGTTTACCACTTATCACTGTAATGCCAATTAACAGCGTGTGTGAGTGCAGCTCCTCCGTCAGCCTGGCAGGGGGTGGATACAGACAGACCAAAAGCAATTAATCCCAGTCTGACTTTTTTTCTTCCCACAATTTGTTGCTTCATTGAATTCACTGGTAGAAGGTTTGATTCTGTGAGTGTGTGTTTTTCCAGGTGAATGTGAGCGCTCCTCTCGCCCCAGACGATCGTTTTCTGTCGATCAGGTCTCTTAAGATTAAGAGCTTTCCAACAACATGTTGTTAAAGTGTCACTGTGGCAACAATGACTGCATTAAGTCAGCCCTCATTAATCAATAACCATTGCACAAAACAAAGCAAAACAAAGCAGATGAAAACCAAACAATCTAAAAGGTTGTAATCGTAGCACACTCAGCGATCCTGCACCCGTGGGAGGTCATTTAAACAATGGTGAGCATCACTGAGGGACTGGCATGTATTGATCCCAAAGAAGCGCTTTATGATAAATGCCAGAGTCCTGCTGAGCATCATTAAGATGCTACGGTGGTTCAGTTGATGTTTTCACTCATAAACCTGAGGACTCGTAAAGGAGAGTGCAGAAGAGAAGCTAAAAGGCTGCCTGGGTTTATGTGCTGTCTTTGGTTTTATACCTTCCACTTTAGCACCTCTGAACTAGCCACTAAAGACTATCTGGAGCATCTAGCTCAGTGCTGCTTTAACCCTTCAGGTGTCAGAAAGCTGTTTGCTGATGTTCTCTTCAATGTCATTCAGTTGTGGTGAAGCATTCAATGGATTATTGATCTAATGATGGGTGGGAGATCCTTCTAGGCTGACATTTATTAAAGTCTCATTTTATTAGAATGAGAATGTAGTTCTAAAATGGACACAGTACCTTTAAATGGATTATGGTCTTCTAGTCAAGATTATGCCTTATAAAGACTCTACATGGACAATAGTACTGGGACATCCACTCATTCATGGTTTCTTCTGAAATCGCTGAGTTTATCCTACTTTTGTTCGAGTAACTGTTTCTACTGACAAGGCAGGGCTTCTGGAGCATTGCTGTGAGACTTGATTGCATTCAGTGACAAGAGCATTAATGAGGTCAGGATGTTCACCACCCCACTTCATCCTCAACTCTTCCCAAAGGTTTTGGACCATCACTCCAGTGAACACAGTTATACTGCTCCAGAGCTCAATGCTAGGGAGTTTATACTCCTCTAGCCCATGCCAGGCTACACATTTTGCCAATTAGTTCTTGTTTATCTGCTCCAGAGAGGCCTATTCTATTGACACTACTTCTCCACAGGGACTAGAAAAGCTGTGTGTGTATTTGTACATCTGTGTCACAAATTGCACAACTTAAGGTAGCATTCATTGGAAAGGGTGTCTACAAACATTTAGTGCAGTTTCAAATGCTACCAAATACTAATAATGGTTTAACTTAAATATGGTCTCTTCTTTATTATGATGTGCCCTCAAACTTCAAACAAATGCATATTTCTGAAGCTCAGGTTTGTTACTCACCAAACTGGCAGATATATCTGTTGCGGGTTTTGCAGCGTTGGTCATTCCAGTGGAAGGCACTGGATGCTTGCAGTTCTACACAATTCCCAAAGCTAGTCTCAAAGAGAGAAAAGAGGGACACCTGATGGTCAAACAGAAACACTACAGCAACCTGCGCTTAACAAACAGGTCAGATTTGACTCTCAGTTCACTCAACTGGCTATCTGTTTACAATGCATGATGCTGTAGTTTCTCACCCCTGATTATCTGGCTGTCCAAAGGCAAAGCTGGTAAATGATAGGATCTCCCCTGTATCCCAGCGGAATGAGTCTTTCAGTGGTTTATATGTCAACCCTGTTACAGAAAAAAAGTTCCTTTATGTATTTCTGTGGGCAAAACTTTAGATGAACAAGAAAGATTTGAAAGAATGTATAATATATCTTATGGAGCCTGCAAAAGGTTATGAAAAAACATGTTTTTGTATTCCATCTCCATATTTATGTTCCTGCATATCACTCTTCTATTTGCTCACAGACACATTTTGTAAACACCTGCAAAATGTGGTGTTTTCCACTTCAAAAAAGCAAGACAAGCTAGTACTGCCTGAGACTGTTCAATACTGGAGTGCAAACATTTTTGCAAGGAAATGAGGTAACGCCTTCTAATACAGCCCAGTTTTAGAGTCTAACTCTCTGTAATTTACAGTCTAATTTCACTGAACTGAATCAGCACACATAAAATACTTACTGGCTCTAACTGGTACTTAAATGTAGGTACAGCAGAAAACAGTACTGTGTCATAAATCACGCTGAACAGTCGGAGGCCTTAATTAAGATCTGTATTATTACCTGAGCTATCTCAGGTGACTATTGAGGCAACTCCAAACAAGTCTTGACCAGACAGTCTTGATTGCACAATGTCACTTAAGACAGTTGAGTTTGGGAAAAGTTGTAGAAAGGTGATTATGTTGTTAAAGGAATGTTGCACTCCATTATTTTACATATTTTTTTTACTTTTCTCAGATGTTTTCAAACAGCCAAGACATGTCTGGAGTCTACCAAACACTAGAACTTAACGGCCACCTAAAATTACCCAGCTGTTTCTGTCAAAATACATCAATAAACGTCTCTCAAACTGCATCCAGATCTTAATCAGATTAGTCAGCATGACTTAAGACATATTATTTTCCTGCAAATAGAAACTAGTAATTGTATTATATGTACTGATGCATAAAAGGAAGTAAACTAGATTAAGTAACACCCAAAAACTCAACTGTATTATAAAGTGTTACTGAAAACAAAAACGTTTTCAAAACATTGCAAAGCAATGCAAGAGCATCTCCACTCACGTCTTCCATGGATGAACAGAGCATTTGGTAAAATTACCCAAGACCTAAACATACTATGCAGCACCATTAAATGTCCAGAAATACTCACCTATCCAGAAATTGTGGGTCTCAAAGTCAGGATCAGTCACCTCGTTGGTGCTCTCCAGCTGGCTAAGGTAAAAAGACATAATGTCCTGGGTCTTCTGATTGGTCACCTGAGCCAGAATGCCACCTCTGTCCTGCCATCACAGACACACAGCTAGACCTCAGCTCACAAAGAAGTACAATGGTAATACCAACATGGTTAACCATGTATGTATTTTTGGACACTAACATGTAGGTGCCATTGTATTATAATACTGTTCTACTTTGTATAACGTTACCCCCTATTTGCGTTGTTCTAGAATGTTTTCCATCATTTACACTGTTCTAGAAGATTCTTCCTCACTGATATTGTTCTACAATGTTCTCTCTCATTCACGCTGTTCTAGAAACCCATCCATCAATCACGTTGTTCTAGAATGTTTTCCTTACTCCCATTTCTAGAAAGATGTTCTTCATTCATGGTTTTCTAGATAGTTTTCCCCATTCACACATATTGGTTCTTTATATACATATTCTTAACCAACTGCAGTCACACTGGTCTAGATTGTTCTCTCTAGTGCACACTATCATAGATTGTTCTCCATTCCCATTGTTCTAGAATGTTCCCAATTCAAGCTGCTTTGTCCCCATTCACAGCTCTGTAGAATCACTAATTTACACAGTTCAAGAACCTTCTCCCCAATCATCGTTTTCTTGAATGTTCTCCTTTATTCACAATGTTCTAAAATTATCTTCTCATTCACACAAAGACAATAAATGTTTCCCTACTCACACTTCTCTAGTGTTCTCAAGTTCATAGAAGTTATCACATTCACATTGTTCTATGTTACCCCTTATATACATTGTTCTTGGATGATGTCCTTCATTTACAGGGTTCTTGAAGTTTCTCCCTCATTGACATTGTTCTACAATGTTCTCCCCCATTCACGTGGTTCTAGAACATCATCCATCATTTACATTGTTCTTGAATGCTGTCCATCAATTACACTGCTCTAGAATGTTCTCCTCTTTTGTACTGTTCTAGAATGTTCTCCTTATTCAGATTATTCTGATTATTCTAGAATGCTGTCCTTTATTCACACTGTTCTAAAATATATTCTTCATTCACACTGTTCAAAAATGTTCTCCCTTATTTGCACAGTTCTACAAAGCTGTCATCATTCAGCCTATTCTTGAATGCTTCCCTTCATTCACATTGTTTCGGAATGTTTTCCTTTGTCCCGCTTCTCTAGAATGTTCACAGATGTTCACTTTGACGTGCTCTATATTGTCACTCCTTATTTACGTTGTTCTAGGATGATCATTTGATCATTTACACTGTTCTAGAATGCTCTCCATTACTCACACTGTTCTAAAATATATACTTCATTCACACTGTTGTTGAATGTGTTCCTTGCTCACACCTTTTCAGAATGTTCTCTTCCATTCATAGTTTTCTAGAATGTTCTCATCCAGTGACACATATTAATTATCAGTTCTTTTTCTAAAAAATGTCTAAACCAACTGCCAGCACTGAAATGATGTTTGTTATTATGTTTGTTGGAGCTTGTTGAGCTGGTGGGCTCTGGCCTTAAGCGATTAGAGTCACAGGTGTATGGAGGATAAGATCCATCTGTGTGTAATCTTTCTCACCTGACAGCGCAGCTTGGCTGTGTAGTACGTCTCAGCTTCGGAGGACACCATGAAGCAGTTGCCATCTATCTGTATGTCACAGCTATGGTATGGAAAACTCAGCTTCTCTGCAGAACAGCAGCAGAGAGAGAATGAGTAAGCAAGCAGCCTTCAAAGCCAAGGATTTATTTTGGCTCAAACTTAAACTGGGAGAGATTTTGTTTGGCACAGTAGGGATCAGTGAACAGTAGGGGGTGGCATATTTTAAACAGTCTCAGCTGAGGTGCTAGTCAATGGCTTAGCAAATGAGCAAAGCTGCCACAGATAAATCATGCCAAGACCATCCTAATGCTCACCCACTCACCTGCACACTCCGCTCCTCCATAACCTACATCACACAGACACGAACACTCCTCCTCCTTATACCGCCCATGCACACACTGTACACTGCAGCGCACTGAAACACATCAACAGTCCTGCTCAGACCACACGCATCAGAACAAATCTGTTCAGACAAAAAAGGAGAAATAAAGAGACAGTGGCACTAATGTCTGCACAGAGTCAAGAAAAAGCCTTGGCTGGTTAGAGACTGAAATGTACAAATATTTGTGTCTATTTCAATAGAATAGGCCAGAAAATACCAAGTCAAAATTATAAGCAAAAATATTATGACCACCCCCATTGGTTAGGAATTAACACAGCCCAGGACATCACAGAAGACATGTGACAGAGTTTGCTGCATGAATAAATAAACGAGCACACTAGTCAGTTGTAACAGAGTGCAAATTAATGTTCACAAGCAAAATGACTGATGCCCAAAATGGCATGATAATATGGTACCAGGTGAAGGGTGGTAGAGCTGCTGTAGAGAAGGTTTACTAAGAAGGTTTACTAAGAATGGACTTCTAGTACATTGAGTGCCTCCCAACAGCATAACTGTGGTTGACAGAAGGGGATGACAACTCCAGCTAGTGCTACAGAGCAATTGATGCACCACAGTGGACCAGTTAACCTCTATAATGAACACAGGAGCAAAGAGGAAAGTGTCAGGGATCACACTCTGAGCCAAGGGTGGCTATTCCCACTATTAGTTAGGTGGTCATAATATTCTGATACAACTGCATAAAACGTTTATAGTGCATGCAAATAGCCTGAAAAAAATGCTGTTTTTCATTTGTACTTTGCAGCATAGACATCACCGCTCTCATAACAAAACTCAAAAATTTATTAGCGTTGTTGACATGACAATGTATTTTTACTGTCACACAATATAAAAATGATTAGATAGATAGATAGATAGGTAGATAGATAGATAGATAGATAGATAGATAGATAGTAAAAGTAAGTAAATTTTATTTATATAGCACTTTTTTGAGCCAAAAAAAAATAAAATACATAACATAAAAACATAAAACAAATTAAAGTAGAGAGTAAAGCACCCCCACACACATTACTAATGCAGATTGTTTAAAAAGGCCTAAGAGTAAAAATGGGTTTTTCAAAACCCATAGATAGATAGATAGATAGATAGATAGATAGATAGATAGATAGATAGATAGATAGATAGATAGATAGATAGATAGATAGATAGATAGATAGCACTTTATTGATCCTTTTAGGAGGTTTCTTCAGGGAAATTAAGGAAAGTAACACAGTAACATGTAAAACATGTCAAAACATTTTAAGTGGACCTGTTGTTATAAAGACTAGATTTGTTTTTAGCCAGATCTCAAACCTGTCCTGTGGTGTGACTGTCTCATACATTAATGATGTTCATAAATTAAAAAGAATTGATAAATATATTATATAAAATAAGCATGTATCCATTTTAAATATTTTTTTCTCAAAGTGTAAGAATTAGATTCACATTGTCATTGAAAACTATGTCCTCCGGTGTGACACCATATTCTAATTTTAAATTGGGCAATTCCACAGATAACTTTTATTTAATTGAAGGGCCTCAACCAAGGTCTGAAGGTCTATGACTTGTACCTGACTATGACTATGACTTTGTCTCCAAAAATTTAAAGAACACTCTCTTTCAAACTCAAGTGTTTAATGTTTTGTCCTTTTGTGTGACTCACATTTATTGGTCCAAAAGGTTCAACAAGTCATGAATATAGTGAAAATATGGAGAATTATAGTGTTATTGAATAATTTCATCTGAAAATAAGTGTCTATATTGAAGATTTTAGAATTGTCTAAAAAGTAGATGCAAATCAAACAAAATGAGACAAAAATATTTTATGATCCAATAATACATGTCTGTGAGTGTGTGAACCTGATTAGCAGATCATTTGAAGGTGAAATCTGAGTCAGTCAACATAATGAAAATTAGGTGTGAGTGGGTGCCCTGTTTTATTTAAAGAACAGGGATCTAGCAAAGTCTGATCTTTACAACATGTTTGTGGAAATGTATGTTGGCACAAAAGACATGTAATAGTTTGTGAAGTTGCAGAGGAACCCAAAATAACTTTATAAGCCCACCATCAGGAGAACACTGAACAACAATGGTGTGCATGGCAGGGTTGCAAAGAGAAAGCTGCTGCTCCTTGAACATTGCTGCCTGTCTGCAGTTTGCATAAGATCATGTAGACAAAAGGCTTTTACAACAGTGTTTTGTGGACAAAAAAATAGATGTTTTTGGTTTAAATGAAAAGAAATGAAGAGAGAGAAAAAACACTGCATTCCACCATAAAACATTCATCCCAGTGTCATAGTTTTAACCTGTTTTGCAGCATCTGGGCCAGAATTGCTTGCCATCATTGATATAACAATAAATTTCACATTCTAAAGGAAATCTGTTTGTGAGCTGAATATCAAGAGAACATGTCACAACACAACAGTCCTAAGCACAAATGTCGTTCTACCAAAGAATGGTTAAAGAAGAATAAAGTTAATGTTTTGGAATGACCAAGTCAAAGTCCTCAATCCAATAAAAATGTTGTGATGTAAGCAGTTCATGGATTCCTACAAGCTGATGTGCAAGACTTATCAACAATTAATGGAAATGTCTAGTTATTGCTGAAGTGCAGGGTAACACTTTCTATGAAACCTACATATATAAGTCATTATAAATGTGTTTATAATTCTTTATAACTTGGTAATAATGCTTTGTAAGCATACGTTCATTGTATATTATGGCCATTATAACAGTGCAGATCATTATTTGCTTATAATGCATTATAATGAATTATAACATTAATGTTATAACATGTTTCTAAGTATGCTTATAAAGCATTATTACCAAGTTATAAAGAATTATAAATACATTTATAATGACTTATAAATGCAGGCTTCATAGAAAGTGTTAACAAGTGCAGTTATTGCCGCACAAGAGGGTCACACCAGATAGTTAATGTAAAGTTTCACACGATGTTATCACTTGTACTCAACATGTAATATTGCATAATATTATATATATATATATATATATATATATATATATATATATATATATATATATATATATATATATATATATATATATATATATATATATATATATATATATATATATATATATATATATATATATATATATATATATATATATATATATATAT
>BRDA01094115.1:0-10775 GCA_036984385.1 Crenuchus spilurus | reverse complement strand
TATATATATATATATTTTTTTTTATTTTTTTATTTTTTTTTTTTATCTACTTTCAAGACTTGCCTGACAATTTAATGAAGCTCATTTTTATGCAAAAATATAGAAACTTTAAAGGGTGCACAAACTTTCAAGCACCACTGTATAAATATGTCTTCGGACATGGTGCAGGTCAGTGAAGATGTTGAAAAATTAGTGAACATATTGATAGATTGAAGTTAAGGACACCTTATATTTTCTTACATGTTAGTTTTCAAATTGAATAAATACATGTTTTTAATATGTTTTACAAAAACATATTTGTCATCAGTTCATATCTAGTGTACAGTGTGCAGCTGTAGACTCTAAATAAATGTAAATGTAAGCTCAGAACTTGGTAGTGGCAAATATCCAATATTAAATGACACAGTTCAGGATCAGAATTAGAAACTTAATTGGAACATCCCTAGGTGGCACTGAAAGGTCACCCTGCAGTACCAGCAATGCCTCCATAGACCACTGGCACTGCATTTCTGATTGTAAGAGAAAGGACAATTACGGTACCCTGGCAGAAGCGTCCAGTGAACCCTTTGGCACAACGACACTGGCATGAAGAGATGTTCAGCTGCCCATGCTGGCCACAGCTCATACGACATGGATTTCGTGGGGTCTCTAAAATGAAACACACATATACACATGTACAAGGCAAATAAAGACAAATTGTGCTTTCCTGAGTACTCACAGGCTTTTCCAGTTAATAGGCATAACAGATTCTTCTAAAATTATTTAACATTATTTTGCATTAAAATAAACAGAGACAGAAAAAAAGACATTTGTCTGCTGCTTCTTATATTAAATGAAGCGTGGATGAACTTCATTAACTAAAATACCATGGCATAAACACTATTTAAGCCAGGCAACAATTTCACCCATGATCTGCTTATCTCAAGTGAATAAAAAGCAGTATTTTTCTTTGATGTTCCTACATTTGCTTAAACAGCAACTTATCATGCCACTTAAACACAGCATGCCAAATGAAAAGCACACTCAGGAGAATTTAGGGTAAAATTCCATTGAAGTAGCACTTTCATTACTAACACCAGCACTGTATAAGCAAACAAACATGACATAAAAACTTAAATGCTTCCTTTTCTCAGTTATAAGAGGTCATTTAGTGCTCTCAAATATTAATCACACCCAACACTGTCAGAAATGTAGGTATACAAGGTCAAAAAATCCAGTCCTACATCAAAAAATCTGAATATCATGAAAATCATGTTGTTCATAATTGAATTTAATTAAGTTAACATGTCATATGTTTTATATTCATTACACATAAAGTGACATTTTTGTTTGTATTTATTTATTTATTTTTAAGTTTAATGTTGATCAGCATGGCTTATAGCTCATGAGTCCTGCTGGAAAAGGAAATGGGCAATAGCAGCATGAAATGCTCTAAAATCTCCTGGTAGACAGCTGCATTGACTTTGGACTTCATAAAAGTGAACTAACACCAGCAGATGACATGACACCTCAAAACATCAAAGACTGCAGAAACTTCACACTGGATATCAGACAGCTTGGATTCTGTGTCTCTCCACTCTTCCTCCCAACTCTAGGAGCTTGATGTTCAAATGAAATGCAACTTTACATGTAATGAATATAATACATATGGCAGTTTACTTTTTTAAATTAATGTATGAGCAAAAATTTATTTTTCCATGATATTCTACTTTTTTGATCTACTGTATGAGTGCGAATATACACTTAAATCTATATCATTATTCTTTAGGTCTTAAAGGTTCATTGCATTCAGTTATTTAAAAGTAAAATAACTTAAAAGATCTGGTCTCAGGACAGGGTGAAGAAGACAACACTAAAAAATAATCTCAATATAATCTGGTCTAACAGCTGGGGCTAGAAATGAGGAGTGAAGAACTGCTGGTTTCAATGAGGATCTCTAAAGGTACTGATGAGAATGATAACTAACTAACCATCTTTGCTTTGCCTCATAGGGTTATACTCATATAATTATTCACATAAGTTTTGTAATTTTTATCTTGTTATACTCATACAATTATTTTTATTATAAGTTTGTTATTCAAGGTTTTTGGCTACACAACAATTATAATCAGTTACACACACAGTCTTTATAAATGTTTACCTCACTCCTCCTAAAATGATTTTTTATTACTCACTTAATATAGTACTAGGTATATATTATGCGGTGCATGCATTATTAACAAAATGTAAGCTCACAAAGTTATAAGACAAGTTAGTATTACACAAAAGCAAATTAAACTGGATGAAGAAAAGTATGGTTCGTGATTGTCATCACGAAAGGGGGGAATGATGAGGAGAAATTAAAAACTAGAACCCTCTCATTCCATAAAAATACAAGAAAAGCTCACCCTTAAAAGCATAGTATAAAAAGTACTGGTAGTGTATGAGAAGTGTAAAAGTTAACAATGATAATGGAAGACAAATTGTATTAAGATCACAAAATAAAATAGCAGTTTTCTTTTTAAGTTTTTCATTCTATTTGACTGTATTTTTCCACTAAGAGACCCCTGTTCAGTAGCTCTAGTGTGGTGTCAGGGGTAAGTAAACGCATCCATTGTCCCTATATGAGCAGATAGTAGGGAGAACATATATACAAATGTTCGCAGGACACTGCATGGCTAGATCATGAGCAAGTAGCGTGGCCATCTCATGAACAAATAAGGTATCTAATCCTTAGGATAGATCTGACCTAATGGAAAAGAAGAAACCTAGCCAGAATATTAGAGCATCATGACCGCATCATGACCAAGAAAGGACTTTCAATAGGCCATGAGGAAAGTGCATGCGTACCACGTGAACAGGGCATGGACAAAGCATGACATAGCCTGATTACAAAGGTTTTTTAAAAAATAATGTCCAAAATGGGTTGGAAATAATGGCAACTATTTAATGGAAACATGGCTAAACATTTAGAGATAAGGGTGTTTATTTATAAGAAAAAGATTAAAGAAATAGGAGGAGGAGTCCAAAATATTTGGAAATAATGGTATATATTTTTAATGAAATCATGATAAAAAAGGGGAGGGGAGAATAATTCCGCCCCTCCAGAAATGTATATAAGTCTGTGTAAAATTCAGTTTCATTGTACTTGCGTCCGGACTGCAACTACCAAGCTTCTCTGAGGGAAATAAAGCCTTCTTTTCTTTTTCAACGAGTCTTCCTGAGCCTTTATTTTAAAGACAAGCTTTTGGAGTTAGAAATAGCTATAATACTATTTACTTTTATTATTTGAAGACAATTGTTAAGTTTATTTGGACATTACCCAGAAGAGTCGTCACCAGTTAGAGGCGACAGTACCTCTGTTGTGCTTTAGTTTCTTAGTGACTGTGGTTGTTTTTATAAGGTAAATCAGCATTCAGTGTTCTCACCACATAAACCGCCCACATGGTCCCAAAGCCGGAAGCAGCCAGACATGGAGGATGTGCATAGGGAACAGTACACTCCCGGTTTATAAGGTACCACCTGCCTGCCATTCACCTCCCAGTTACCCCTGTACACACAGCAAGAGACTTTACACATCATCACTGTCATGAACATAACCTCATATATTAAAATATAATCTGTCTTATTTTACTGCCATACACCAATCAGCCATAACATTAACACCACCTCCTTTTATCTTCAGTATTGTCCACTTTAGCTCCACGGACCATATAGGTGAACTTTGTAGTTCTAAAATTACAGACTGTAGTCCATCTGTTTCTCTGTATACTTTGTTAGCCTCATTTCACCTGTTCTTCAATAGATGAAAAATAAACAAGACAAACTGATCTCTCTTACCCTGGGTAGTATGCACACACAAACAGGTCCCAGTGTGCTCCTCCACTTCTACACACTTCCACAGCACAGCCTACCTGACTGGACGTGGCCCACACCAGCTGATACACAGGGGCACATAGAGCACACATGACAATGCTGCAACAACTACCATCACTCTGAATGCATAAATTAATACATTCATTATATCCAGTTTGGCAATTTCACTGCTCAAACACAACATATTCCACTCATCAAATATGTATATTCATTTCTGACTTTCCTTGTCATATCAGAGCTGGAAAATTGTCACTTTTGGATGTCATCAAAAATTATATCTATATCCAGTACATGATGGACCAACAGCATAATACATACAGTTCTGGAAAAAATGAAGAGACCACTCCAGCCCAATCTCCAAACCTGAACCACAACCAGTGGCATAAGGTCACCCAAAAGATACATGAAAGACTGGTGGACAGCATGCCAAATCAGTCTTAGTCCACCAAATATTAGGGATGAACCAAATGAACATTTTGGGCTGAAATTTAAACCAAACAAAATGAAATATTTGGCTGAAGGCAAAATACTAAGCACAATTTTTCATTTATATAAATCATTATAAAACTAGCAACTAAACTATTTCCAAAAATAAACATTGTAGATAGTCAGGAAAGAATGTCTGTATTTTAGTAAGTTGGTACAGTATGACATATTTGGTTTAATAACATGAGTTCAATTGATTATTCTTTGATATTTGGATATAAAACAAATGTTAGACAATAATATATGAATAGGCTTGAATGCATATATGTTACATTATTACTAATATTTAAAAATATTAACAGTAAAAAAATAAACATAAAACAAAATGTTGAAAATGGCTAAAATGAATTATGTAAGTCACATGGATGTTTTGTGTGTTAAATGTGAGTGTCATTGTCTACAAACACTGAAACACTTCACATTTCTTCTGGTAATTGTGAGATGATCCCTAACACTGCAACTGCTGGAGCAAACACATCACAAGCTAGCTCAAACACAAAGCTAAGCGGCTGCATTCTGGCTTCATCATAAAAACACGAGCTGACACAAACACAAAAATCTGTGGCTGTATTCTGACTTCATCATACCAAGTGAAATTTAGTAAAGGCTGTGGTTGTAGTTTTGTTTTCATCCATTTCACCACCAATCTGTAATTGTGCTGGTGAATCTGCATTTTGTTAGCTGGTGAGGAAAAGTGAAATTCAAATGTGAATTGTCCAATATTGAACTTTATCGCAATTAAGTTACACTCTGGTTCACATCTACAATCCGGAACTAATAAAACATAACCGTGTCATTAAAAACGTCATTGTTCTGTATAAAATAGTCATTCTTATCACTTAATCGACCAAATACTTTTTTTTGCCATTTTTGGCCAAATAATTCTGGTTGTTGAATATTCTGTGCATCGCTATCATATATTGATTTCTAAACTCTTCCCAAGTGTTGTTTAGGAATTAATATGAACTTTGAAAACACTGCATTTGTTATTTTTTCTTGCAAATACTGTAAATGCTCTAAATGACAATAGTCTTTATTTGGAATTTGGGAGAAAAGTTATCAGCAGAGTAAAATGTTCATTTTGATCAACACATATCTAGACCACCATGATCCTGACCAGGATTACACAAAAGATAATTTATGTATAGATGGATGGACATACCTATAACTGTATATTAACTACATAAAGTGCTTCTTCATTACAGAGTAATAGCTAATGTTACATTTATGTACATTATAGTACAGAAGGATAGATAAGCCATTGAGAAAGCCTAAGTATGTTGTTTGTCATCTATTGCATTCACATGGTTTCAGTCAGAAGTTTTAAACTCAAGAAACATGGATGCTGTCCAAGTCTAGCACTTGTATTTATGAGTTTGTCAGTTGTTTAAGTGACACCTTTATGAATTTATGAGTTTGAGTTGCCAAGTTTATGAGGAGTGTCTGAACATGCCATTAGTTAGATTTAAACAATGTCTTTGAGCAGGGAAATCATCACACTGAGCTTTCAGAACCAGAACCAGAACTAGACACCTTTTGTCCAAAATGTGTAATAAAACGCACCTGTGTGTAATGCTTGCAAGTGCTGTTGTTCCTGCACTGACCACTCTGGTAGATGTAATACTGGCCTTCCTGAAACCAAGAGTTGATGACCTCAGGAAAGGAGGCCACACCATGTGGAGACTGATGGATGTTCCAACCAATGTGCTGAATATGTTCTGCTAATCCATCACCATATTTGGAACAGGACTCACCTCTTTCCTGAGCCAGTCCAGCTAGCAACTCACTCCATTCCTGGAAAGGAATGAACAGTTCTTCATGAATCAGAGAGATACAGCTCAGTGTGAAATCATGAAAAAGTGGTTCTCAGACTTGGTATCAGGAGAACCAATGTCCTGCTATATTTTCTGTCCTTATTAGTGACCTGATGAGATGAACCAGCAGATATGTAAGCAGATAATATCCCAAAATTGCAGAATATGGCTAATCTAGTACTAAAGAAAGGAAACGTGTTGTAACTGTTATAAACAACATGTGTGTTACTCACTTTAATGAAGCATTAATAAACAGTAACTAAGCACTGGATTGCATATGTACTTTGAAGAAATTTTATATATCTTCAGTAAATCTCTACCAGTATCAGTAGTTTGATCAGAGGAGGATGGATCCCCTTTGTGAGTCTGGTTCCTCCCAAGGTTTCTTCCTCCAGCCTTGAGGGAGTTTTTCCTTGCCACTGTTGCCTCGGCTTGCTCACATTGGGCTTAGAATCAAAATGTCTGATACTGATTATGTAAAGCTGCTTTGTGACAATGTCCATTGTAAAAAGCGTTATATAAATAAATTTTGATTTGATTTGATTTGATATCTAAATGCAGCTGGGTTATTAAAAGGATTTAACTCTTTCTTTTTTTTTGCTCTTTGGGACAGTCTAAAAAAACACAAGTTATTTTACTGCCCTTTATGAGGCATTTACACTGTGCATGGATAAATGAGGTCACTGAGATATTCAGTCTAGCAACATAAGGTCATCTAAAAACAATATTATACTACAATCCTACTTTAGGCAAGTAGAATTTAAGATTATATCTGAGATTACAGATTATAGCTACTGGCTTTTTTATCTTGGAATATTAAAATACAACTTCAACAAAACTATACTGTCAAAATAGTAAATAGACCTTGAGCTCCAAGACAAAACAAGATACAGTACCATATCTTGAGGGCACATGATAAAAAATGTAAAAATGGAATATAATTTGAACCATGTTTATGAGGAATGCATCCACAGAAAATATCAAAAATACACATAACAAATCAATTAACTTACCTTAACAGTCAAGATGTATGTTTATGATTATATGATTATGAATAATTCACACAAATATTCATTTATGGCCTTCATAAAAATGTCATGCTAAATTATATAATTATATTATATAATCAATATAAAAATATCATTTATGTTTTTACAAATTAATACAAACACTGGATAAACATACATTTTAAAGCTGTTTTTAAAAAAGTGTTTACATTTGTTTAACAATATAGATAGATAGATAGATAGATAGATAGATAGATAGATAGATAGATAGATAGATAGATAGATAGATAGATAGATAGATAGATAGATTTTATATCTAATGTAAATGATCATATCTCTGTTATTACTTAGTTTATCAACATCAGACAAAAACTACAATGGCCTTTCAAGCCAGCATTACTGATTCAAGTTGACATTGATGTTGAGTGTGACTTTGTTTTTATGCTGTCACATCATGAACCAACCATTGGTTTAGATCACACTGGTATGAGTAGTGACTGCTGAGAGTTAAAAATTGTGTGGGGTGCATGTGTGGGGTGAGGTTGTATGTATTCATGTGCATGTATGTCTGCATGAGTAAGTATTTAAAACATCTACTCTCTCTGACACTGTGCAGAGCTTTAGTAATTTTCCTTTAGACAAAGGAAACACTCAGTGCTTCTCAAATGAAGGATCTCTGATAATGATCTATGTTCCACAAACTGCAGCAGTGAACTGTAAATGGGGGAAGCTGAGGAGCAAAGGATGAGGGATTCCTTTTCCTGAGTTGAGGGGATCAGAGGAAGGGAGCTGGTGAAACTGGAGAACCTTGTGGTAATATTGAGTTGTGTAAGAATAACATAAGTCAGGATCAGCCTACTGGGAATTAAATCACAAATGTAAATCAAAAGAACAGCTGATGGAGATCCAGCAAGCTTAATATGTCCAGAACCATATTCAGTACAAATCTCAATGCATTGTATGAATATGGAATTATTGTAGTGTGTTCCCAATTTGAAAGATATCATCAAAAATGGCAACTTTACAGAAAAAGAAAACATTTACTTTGTTTTAGTGGAAGTCAATGGAACCAGACAATTTTATAGGTCATTTTGGGCCAGTTCTTTGGATCCAGTCATCATGAAATTTACACACAACATCAAGAGTTAAAGACATTTTCAAATAATGTCAGAAAATGAAAAATGACAAATGAACTCTTCATTTATCTTTTATTTTTTTATTTTTTTATTTTTGACCTCTTCTGAGGCCACCTATGATATCTGCATGGTTTCATGTACCATTCATTAGAATTTAACAGACTTGTTGGTAGTGAGACCATAAGACTAATATATGTAAATGATCTCTGCTCTGATTTGCTATCTTGTAGTATACTATATTCAACAATCAGGCCAAAATGAAACACCCTTTAGAACTTCAATGTGAATGGGTGGAGCTAAACTGTATACAGAACCAAATGCAAAGATATGTAAATGTGTTGGTGTTTTTTTCCAGAAATGTTTTTTATTTGGTATTGTTTTCTATGACATGGGATGGTTTTAGATATAGCCACTGGCCAGGACTCACTCAGGAGAAGAAAGTATACTAGTCTGACCCCAAATTGAATCAGGAGAGAGAAGTGACTCATTACTGGCCGGTGGCCAGCCCACAGATGAGATGACAAATTGCCAACAAAAGGGCCCCACACAAGCACACCCATTCTGTCGGAGTCAAAAGGCTGTGACATTATTGTGAATGTCCAGACTCTAGGTATGACTGACTTCCTGTGTCATACACCCTCTTCTCTTGTTTCTTTACTCTCCCACTGCGCTTTAGAAGTAAAGCCACTGTATGTGTCAGCGTCTAGCTAATCTGCTTGACCTGGTCTCGTCCTCCGACCTCTGAATTGCAGCCGAGTGTCTATGCGACCACCAGCACAACACGCCTGGGCAGTAGCAGTAAGCTCCCATGGAAACGGCTGTCACCACTCCAAACCCTAGCGTGAAATCAAGGAGGGGGCCAGTTTCCGCAGATGTGGTTTCACAGCGGGCCCCCCAAGAACGGGTCCCATTTCAGGCAGCCTGCGATACAGGCTAAGGAGGGGAGGAGGAACACAGCAAGCGTTCGCTGGCACAAATCAAAGAGCAAGTCATCCGAGCCATCCCATTCCCACCCACGCTACAGAGAGATGAAACTCAGACAGGCCATCAGCAGGTCTCCTTTAGCCACAGCCCTCCCCATCGTGCCCTATCTTTCCACACTCGCTCCCTGTATAAACCCTCAGAGAGGCTGCCAGCTCTCTGTCACCCTACGGCCTCCTCTCTAGAGGCAGAGCTCCTTACGGTCTGACAGCGTGCATTTAGCTCCACTCGCAGTGGAAGACTGCAAATGTCTGTTCACTAAAGAAACAACAGTCCTCTTCCCAGTCTAAAGGAATGAAACCAGCCAAACACATCCCAGTGATTTCCTTTTCAGTGATTTGGGGTGGATAAGGATATGGCTAATTTTCTAATGGAGAGCTTTCAAATGCAGTGCCACAAGACTCAAAACTCTCTCAATTTTATAGCAAATATACAAACTACATGACAAGAACAAGTACTGGGACACCTGCTCATTCAATGTTTCCTCCAAAATCAAGTGTATTAAAATCCTGATTGTTGGAGTACTGTCCAGGGAAGGCTTTCTAATTTGATTGCATCCAGCAACAAGAGAATTAGTTAGGTCATCACCCCACTTCATCCCAAACTCCACAACTCATCCCAAAAGTATTGGATAGAACATATAACAAAGGTTCACTGCTCCACAGCTCAGTGCTGGACGCCTTTAGCAAGCCCACACCTTGTATTTGGTATAGTGCAAATAGGTTCATGTTCATCTGCTCCAGAGAGTCATATTCTTCTGGCAGTACTTGTGTTCAGAGACAAACTGTGTCTGTGTGCACTTGTAAATATGTGTCAGTAATGGATACAACTTAAAGAAGCTGAAGGCATTCATTAGACGGGGTGTCCACAAACATTTGGACATGTTCTGTAAAATGAATGTATTTCATTTTCTGATCTGACAATGTTATAAATATCTATTGAAAGAAGATACACTACAGTGAAAAGGTTCAAATCATTTGTCATAATAAAATAAAATCAACTTGAACGTGTGTAGTAATATGTTCACTTATATACAGTAATGATGATGGGATATATTATGAGAAACTCTTTTTCAGTTGCACATACATTTACACGTAATAACCCACAAACAAGACAACAAGATTTGAAAACATTAAATTCAATAAGTCATTAAGAACTGGGCTTCTCTTAGTGTGTAATAAGGGGACTGAACCCCACCCTCTTCCTAAGTAGCTCCACCTACACCTTGAGAGCTCAGCTTTGCCATTTTGATTTTGTGAGGCAGAGGGAGAACCTGTACCTGTGTGATAACCAGTGTTGGGAATAACGGCGTTAAAAATAATGGCGTTACGTAACGACGTCATTTTGTCAGTAACGGGATAAAATAATTAATTACTTTTCCTGTCGTTATAACGCCGTTGGCGTTACTGGTCATTAAAAGCGATGCGTTACTATATATTGATATACTAACAGTAATCCGAGCGGACCTCTGCCCAGGCTAGTGAGGAGTAACAGGT
>BRDA01094106.1:10012-29479 GCA_036984385.1 Crenuchus spilurus | reverse complement strand
GACCTAATTAGTGTTAATTGGTCTTCCAGCTGTTTGTTATTTGCTCAATTTCCTTTTTCCAGCCACTTATTGCTACTTGTCCCAACTTTTTTGGGGTTTGTTGACACTGTGACATTTTGAATCAACATATTTCTCCTTTAAAATGTTACATTTACTCAGATTAAACTTTTGATCTGTCATCTACGTTCTATTACAAATAAAACATTGACATTTGCCATCTCTACATCATTGCATTCAGTTTTTATTCACAATTTGTATAGCGTCCCAACTTTTTTGGAATCCGGTTTGTATATTTTGATTAAATCTGCTCTAAATTTAGACTTTCCAAAAACCAAAACATTTGGTGTGCTGATATATTGTGAAAAAAAACACTCTAAACATTTCTAACCAAGACTTTAGAGCTCTAAACTGAATAAACTGAGGCTCATTACAGTGTTTAGAAATTGTATGTGGTTTTATTTCTAAAGCTTAACAAATGGGTGTTGACACCATATTCCTCAGCCTCTAACAGAACATTGGATATTTATGAGATAGGTGTGAAACATTCAGGTGACAGGTCTTTGTTTCCAGGCTGGAACCCACCAATGGAATGTCCAGAATTACCATGTCATTATCATATGAATGACAGAGCACATGTTTTGGCAAGAAAAGATGCATAGCTGTCGGACTCACTTTCACAGACGTGTATCTGCTTATTTAAGCTCCTCTCACAATAATCTAAAAGAATATTTTGATTCCAGCTATAGATATTTGAAAAGTAGACCCTTTAGGGTTTCCAGGATATGTTTAATTTTGTTTCCAGGATAAAATCTCACAGTCATTTAAGTGTTTTTTTTATTTTTTATTTCTTTAATATGCCGTTGGTGGGAGAGCCAACTAAAGGGTGGCTTAAAGAGGTCAAATTCCTCTGTGTGCAAGCACATTGATCAATAATTCTACACTTTTTCACTTTAGGAAACCCCCAAGAACTTTTTGGAAAGGCTTGTTCCCTGAGGAATGTATTTTTCTGAGGGAATGCAGAACATGGTGGAACAAACTGATGCAACAAACAGGTTCAATCTTAAAGATCTGCATTCAATTGAACATATATGTGAGATTATGGTTATGGCTAAACTTTGTAAAGTAGATCTCCAGGACCAGGACTGGGCACCCATGTAATCGACTATTAACAGCCCCTCCAGTAACCCTTTCATATCGAAAGGCTTCTTGAGGCACATTGAGTACTCCACTGATATTCAAGGCTTTCTTTAGTTTTTGCAGTGACTGATGAAGTGACTAAAGAGTCAAAGTACAATGTATGAACGTTACACTTATATAGCGCCTTTCTCAAACCCAAGGACGCTTTACAATCAACACACTCCATTTACACACACTCAACCACACACACCGGCGAGAAGCGGCAGCCCATCGCGCACAGCGTACTCTCAAACGGAAGCGACCGTCCACCTGGAGGACTGCATCGAGCACTAGGGGATCACCCAGGACAGAGTGCCAACCACATCTGGGCATACATACATACATACATACATACACAGATATACACATTCATTCATACACACCAGGGTAATTTCAGAGTATCCAATTCACCTGATCTTCATGTTTTTGGACTGTGGGAGGAAACCGGAGTCCCCGGAGGAAACCCACGCAGACCCAAGACCTCAGCGCTGAGAGGCGAACGTGCTAACCACTAAGCCACCGTGCCGCCCAATGTAGCAGTTTCTAATAAAGTCACCAGTGAAGGAAGCACAAAGTAGGGGTTTCTAATGAAGTAGCTGTGCTTTCACACAAGACAAAATCAACAGAACAAAGAGAATAAATGTGTTCCACAGTAAGTGACCCTCAAAGTGGCTTTCTGAGAGCGCTGATGAAATCCCACCTGCATAGCCCCTCACACCCCCTGCCCCCCCACCACCACCACCTCCAGTAGTTAGTGGCCTTTTAAATGACAGTACTGTAACTTCAGTGGGCTGCACTTATCTTAAATTGGCTTTAGAAGAAAGCGCAACAGATAAAAGAATTTCAGAGTGGCCGACCCTAAACATTAACATCCACAAGACTGAGCAGTTTATTACAGCCTGAAGCGATTTTCCCATGTGGCCTGGCTGCTCTCAAGAGACACAGCATGTCCATCATCTGTGCTGCAACAATAGCTACTTCAGTGTAACAGCACTGAGGCACTGCAGTCATTTGCTGAAATTAGGGTGAATTTCTTTGTACAGTTCTAATGTTTTGCATGTGTGTGTTTTTTTTAAGAAAGGCCAATGTATATAAATTCACATTACAAGCCACTTTGCTCAAATCTGATTTCTCTTTACGGTTCACATTCACAAATGTAAGAGAGCTGTATCTGTCTGTAATGTGAATGAATCTCTGAAACGACTCGCATGCACACACTGACACGTGTATACACGTCACCATCACCAACAATAAAAAAAGTCATACATGTGCAGGTTTGCCAGGTTTGCAAAAAATACAGTCACCGGTAAAACTTCAGAGTTGGTGGTTTGCAGGGTTTCTGTACTAAATAAAAGAAGAAATTAAATGAGAAAGTAAGATTCAAAGATTTACATTTTAAAGCTCATTGAAATGTAGGTGTCACTTTAGATTTTGGGATAGTTTCCATTTGTGTAATGTGACTGTTACAAAACTGGAAGGAGGTTTGAGGGATCTGTATTTGTGAGACTGATTTTAGTAAAACTGGTAGAACAGACGTGTTAGTAGCTGATGTGTGATGGTGTTTTGCTCAGGAGGATAGTAAACAGGTGGTGGACTGAACATGATCAGGTGAAGAAGGTGAATAAATGTCAGCTGGCTGCTTTTACTGTTTTTACAGCTACGTGAGTAAACGAGAGAAGCTAACGCTGCCTCACCCACTACACACATGTGTACAAGCAAAAAGACATGAAATCTGATCTGACCATCACATTCAAGTCACATGTCTACAGATCATGTATCATCACATATCTGATCTAGAACCACATATGAAAGTGACTCAAATCTGATTTGAAAAGATGGGACTTGACATGTCCACACAGACCTGAAAAGATCAGATCTGAGCCACTTCAGCCTGGTAATGTGAACATAACCTAAATTTAAGCTCTGATCTGGGATCAGTTTACCTCTTTTATGTAACATTGACTACAACTACATGCGACATGATCCTAGATCAGTGCCCTTATTCTGAGATGCTTGATAAATATGGGCTACAGTTGCCACAAAGCTTCCCTGAAGTGATGCAACTCCAGAACGACATAAAGAACCATTTTTGTAGACTTTTTAAAATGTGAAGAACATTCAGAGTTTCAAATGCTGCATAGAAACTATTTACTACATAGTAGAATATCATTTTAAAAACTAAAATTGGGGGAGTAAAATTGTCCCAATATTAACATAAGGAAAACCGCAAAAATCAGACACTGTGAATGGAAAACTGTTTAGAGGGCTGTCCTGTCATTGAGGACACACAGAAAAGGGCGGAGCTACACATTATGCTGTATTCAGCCAGCTGGAGCACTAGACCTGGGATTGCCTCACTTTTTTATTTTTTACTTTGAGATGACTAGTTGTCCATGGTTTTTACAGTCATTGAGACACAGCCATGGCTTTGGAATCATTGCAAGATATCCTGCCATGCTGCATGTAATATTTTAGCATGTGTGTGTGTGTGTGATGCTGAAGGGAGGATGAGTGGGTGCGTGTTGCTTCCCATATGGCCCACACTGGGATCTACAACACATTTACTAATCGCCGCAGGGCTGTGATAGGATGTGTGTTGTGCAGCCTGAGGCGTTTGTTTGTTTTCTACTTCCGTAGACACTGTTTTTGAGGTGTCTGTCGTCAGGAGGAAATTATATACGATTACCCAGCACTTTGGACAGAAATTTAATGCTTTACCACAAATGCCTATCATCTCCTTTCCTCACAGAGACGTTTGCTCTACTACCTGGAAAAGAATGTTTGGTGGATCGAGCTCATCATAAAGTAGAGAATAATCAGCCTAACAAAAGGCAAACAGTAATTGCAGTACTTACACTAATCCCAAAGCAATTTTACATGGGTTGCCTTCTCGAGTATAAGATTTAGCTCAATTTATTTCTTCTTTTTTATAGGACTTTTTCAGTTGCAACAGTGTTATAGCTAACATAGGAGAAAATACCACCGTATATAGGAATGCTGCACAAAGTAATACAGCAAAAATTCTTGTTGTTCTTGTAATTCTGTAGACAGTGACACTGTAAAAAAAGTAACATTCTACAAACAATCGTGTACAAAGTAATGATGCAGAAAGTAACACTGTCCACTCACAAATATCTCATATTGGATCATTTTCCTCAATAAATAAATTAGCAAGTATAATATTTGTGTCTCATTTGTTTAACTGGGTTCTCTTTATCTACTTTTAGGACTTGTGTGAAAGTCTGATGATATTTTAGGTCAGATTTATGCAGAAATATATAACATTCTAAAGGGTGCACAAACTTTCAAGCACCACTGTAAGTATCAACACAATTTAAATAGACATTTTGTTAGTAATGTGTAGGAAAAGCTCACTTATAGTGAAGAACCACTAAGATAACCCAAGAATCTCATACTCATTCATAACATCACTGCAGCACTTCTAGCTCCAAGACTGATCCAGGCACAGCAGATTTGTCTGTCTATCTGTCTGCTGGATATGAGTGTATTGATCCTGACTGTCTGCTTTCTGAACTCTGCTGTGAACTATGATGACAATTTCTGAGGATTCACAATAAATTTAACTCAGCAAAATCATCCGTCATTCTGATGGAACCATTGTAATGTTTTCCACCTCAGACTCGCAGGCTCTCATGGTCTTGACTGTAAAGGCAAAGCAAATTTATTCATATAGCGCCTTTCACACACCATGGATGAATTAAACAGAATAAAAGTATGGAAGAAAAAATGTTTTAAAAATAATTTTACAATAAACTAGGAAATAGTGCTACTACAGATTTAAAGTGCAAAGAGAACTGTGTTTGAAAATTAGCTGAAAGCTGCTCAAATAGAAACATTTTCAGTCAGAATTTAAGTGTTTAATGATTTAAAATCCTCAGTCAACTTGTTCCATTTAAAAGCAGCATACTAAATGACTGTCTCCATATTTAGTCTTTACCTTAGACAGGACTAAGTGATTATTTAGTCTTCATGTTAGACTTGACTACCTGATTCTTTAGTCGTTAGACAGGACCGACAGTTTAGTCTTTACTTTAGCCAGGATTAATTCATTGTTTAGTCTTTACTTTAGACAAGACTAACTGATTGTTTAGTATTTACCTTAAACAGGACTAACTGATTGTTTAGTGTTTACCTTAAACAGGACTAACTGATTGTTTAGTATTTACCTTAAACAGGACTAACTGATTGTTTAGTATTTACCTTATTAGGACTATCTGAGTGGTTTCTTGTGATCTGAGAGTTCTACTGAGTTCCTATTTGAGCAGTATATATATCAGATAAGTATGCTCCTCATACACCATTAAGTGATTTAAAGAGCAGTAAAGGCAGCAGGTAAGTGGATAAAAGCAGGCTGCGAGTGTCGAGGAGTCGTCTTGACAACAGCACCCAATCTCTGCCAATCTGAATATTAATACTGGGTTTAATTAACTTCAAAGCATATCAAAGACACCCGGCCAGTAGTCAGCGTTCATCTGCACAGCACCACTCAGACCGCACCCTTTCATCATAATCAGCATCATTTACCAGCATTCAAAGCTCTAATTATGCCCGATGAATTTTCTCTGTTTGGGTACCAATTTGGGGTTTTCAGGTTAATGCACATCCTCCTCTATGTGGTAGATTAACCAAAGAAAAAATGCTTTAAAAAGTTCATATAGTTTTTTCTACATATCCATGTTGCCTAATTGTTCATAACTACATAATTAGTAAACTGATGAAATATATTTACATTTTGTTTTGATAGTCTGCACTTTTTTTCTGTTTCAGCAAATGAAAAGTAAATTTTACATAAAATACATTATAAATATCATTATCATTACTTTACAGAACACAAACTAGTGTGCTAAAGTTTAAAACGTGCATTTCAGCTGAATTTCTCCACTATTTTCAATGAGTTCTGAATGAGAGATAATAATAGTAATAGTAAGAAAAGGATAACAGGTATAAGCCATAACACTGAAACCAATTTTCAGTTCTCCAAATGCCCCCAAAACAGCTCTGACATACTGAGCCATGGACCTCTGAAGTTGTCCTGCAGTATCGTGCATCAAGACGTTAATAATAGATCCTTAAAGTCCTGTGAATTGTGAGGTGGAGGTGCCATGGATCAAGCTTAATTTTCCAGCACATCCCACAGACGCTGAAATTGCATTCAGGTTTGGGGAATTTGGAGGCCATTGTTGGTATGCATTGACCATTGATGACAAGGTGTGTACCCCAAAGTGATGCCAAAGCCAAACTAGTGTTTTACATTACATTACATTGCATTTAGCGGACGCTTTTATCCAAAGCGACTTACAATAGTTTGTTTGAGTGACCGTTCCCATGCAGAAATATGATGCTACACTGTAGCTAGTAGGCTTACTGAGAGGTATTTTCCAGCTGATGACTCTTCCCTGGGCAAGTCAAGTCACTCAAGGTTGTGGACTGGGAAGATTTCCATTCCATCTGTATCTGTCTGTGTGTACTGATCTCTGCACAGAATTAAACTGTCAGAAAGATGTTTGAAGGGTTCAAGGTTGCACTCATAATGCAAATTCAAGTGTGATTTACCCACTGAAATATAATATAATGTAATATAATATAATGGAGATACAAGGTCTGTGAAATTACAGAAAATATTGTGTGAATTAGTTAATCACAGACAACCAATGTTATTGTTATTTCATTCATTTGCTATCTGCAAGTGCTATTCATATTGTGGCTGGTCAGTGTAAAATAGACTATGTACATTTAAGTCATACCCTTTACAACACAAATAATTGAATTCATGTATAAATCACTGTGTTAAAACTTGGCCTTTACATGCCCCCCTCTCCTCTTATTAACACAAGCTCTGGAGCGTAAGATTTTATATCAAAGTCAAAGCCAACAAGATTCTGAAGATCATACATTCAGGTAGGTCTAAACTTTTGATATGGTACCATATATACAGCCCCACACATACAGATACAGCGAGAGCAGCCGATCTGGGCCACTCACACCTCAGAGACGGAGTTGTCCGGTTGCCAAGTCTCTTATTTTCCTGCACAGCGGAACTCGCTTCGACACAAATAATGGAATGCATTGGCCGCCTCTCAGAAGAGCCCTCCGGGGGGGTTGGAGGGGGCTGCCAACCAGGCTGTGCAAATCCATCCGCCACTGAGGCTAGAAATATAATGATCTGACTGGATTGAATCCCCCCTCCCTCTGTTTCTCGCCCTTTTTCTTTCTTCTTTATTCCCTCTGAGCCTGTGACTGACAGTGCCATCTGATGGCGAAGGCCAGGGCACAAACAGGCATGTGCTTTATTACTCTACATTCTGCTTCAAACTGCTTTTAACTTTGCCATACCAATAATTAATAGAAATATAAAAAGAAAGAATGTTTAATATTAGATGTTGCTGCAACAGCATGTGACATTGGAATAACAATCTGCAATGCATACAATAGGAGAAAAGCAATACACTGCTACTGAGCACAGGTACATCGAACAAAATTATGCATACAACAGCCATATATGCAGAAAAAAAACATAGAAAAAGACACAAAATTATATACTACTGTATTGATTCAAACTCAGATTTTTAGCTACATGACTGCCTTCAAATATCTAGTATATACAGTATCTCATTCTTATCCAGTGCTCTCTTTAAAGGGGGATTACAATGTATTTCATTCAGTTCATTCTGTTCAGTTTAAATTGCTCTGTGATGTCTACACAGAAGTTATGTGAACTTTGGTTGAGATGAAAAATGCCCAGATATGGTTTTACATGCCCATTTACAATGGATTTTGCTTCTTTCTGAAACAAGTCATTTGACCTTTTAAGGTGAGCTCATTAATCATTTTAGTGAACTCCACTCTGATTGGCTCTTCACACTACAGAGATAAGAAGATAATTGATAACTGATTTGCATGATATGTAAGAGAAGTGTGCAGGGAGGTCCATGAAGAAAAAGATACTATGTACCACATGGTTGGTGTGGCAATACCATTGTTCTGACCTCAAATGGGAAATGAAATCAGCAATAGTGGCTGAGCTCTGCTCTGATTGGCTGGTTTACAGCCCACATTGTTACATAAAAAAATATTTATTCTCATTAATGTTTCTCTTTTATCCAGTTCACATAGAGAGATTTGTTCTTTGATACTGATACTGTTGGTGCCAGAAAAGGGATGGGAAATGAAACAGCCTCTCCTGAAATGAGACGAAAAAAAAACTGAGAGAAGAGGAGAGAGGAGATGCTTGGCACAAAAGAGAAGAGGAGCTGAGTTTACAGAAAATTGTTAAAGGTTGTATGAACTGAATGGATGGTGGTGAGATGTTTGTCTGACCTCACATACTGTAGGATCTCAAACTGTAACAGTGGATGTAAAGTTTGATGGTCTGTGAAAGCAAAACAGTGTAGGACTTTGGACCCCAAGCACCAGACGCCATATGGATGTTGTTTTTTGGGCTAAATCTGGTCGGTCAGTCGTGGTTTTTATTTAGCCCAAAAGTAGACATTGAAAATTGAGCTGTTTTCAGTCCGTCAGATTTGGACCAAATTTAGCCCAATAATAGACTTTTAATATTTTGCTGTTTTCAGTCCATCGGATTTGGATGAAATTTTGCCATGGTAACATGGTATGTTTCTGACCACATTTAGCCCAAATACAGACATGAAAATATGATTGATGCAATAAGATTAAAGTTGTGGACAGTCCCAAATGAGCCTTTCTGAACATAATTACAGCTGTTCAAAACCTGATATATATAAAAAACTATAGAAAGACAGACACCAGCGCCAATAGCAGCAACACAAGCCGGTGAGAGATGATATACAGCGGGCATGAACTCTCATACACACTGCCTATCCATCCGAACCATATTTTACAGTGAATGTCTTTGCTTACAGAGAGCGGCGCCTTCCGCATGTCCACAGCCCAACGAGCAGGTAGCGCTACAATATGTTTAAATACTATACAAATAACTTGTGATGTCACTGCTCTTTCACATTTATCTGTATTTTCCTCCTGTTTTATCTCACACACACACACACAAAATATGAATTTGGGGTGATAGCAGTGTAGAACTGCCAGAGTGACTTGTGACTGATTGGTCACTAAAAATTCAGAAGTCAAAGCTTGCAGGTGATTCGTTGAGGAGGAGGAGGGCGGGGCACGTAGGAGGAGGGCGGGAGCTTGTTTTGAAAAACTGACAAGACTAATGGACGACAAACGAACAACACTAACATACATTAGAAACAACTGACACACTTGAAGTGGTAAGTGAAATAATAATGTATTTAAAAAAAACAGAAATGTGTGTTTGACTGAAGTTTAGTGAAGCTAATCATTTACAAGTTGAAATGTTGAAAACTGCATTGAAGTTTCCAGCAGATAATGTTCAGGCCAAATTAGCTTGTCAGTATTAGCCTAGCTAGCATGTTGTAGTGGAGCAGCTGAGTTAAACAGGATTTCTGAGGCTCAAACTGGGTTTACAATGTGAATTGGTCTGTTAGCTGGGTTTGTAATGTGAATTGGTCTGTTTGGATGGCACAGACAGGCGATGTGTTGTTTTTTTGTATGGTAACATTAAGCTAAAGCAAGGTTTCCCTTAGCAATTCTCACGCAAATTTAACTTGTCAGTGTTAGCCTACTAGCATGTTGTAGGCTACTGATAAGTGTCTTCTCAGGCTGGTTAAGTGTTCTTAACTAATGACAGCAGGTGCTTTTTTGTGGTCCAATTTTTTTTCTTGGTTTTACTTAAGTATTTTAAGATCATGTTTGGGGTGCACCTCGATTTTCGTTCCAAAGTGCCCAAAATAAACCATAACTGAAGGCATATTTCCAGTAAGAAATAAAGTAAATCCAATGAATCCATATAGCAGTTATGAAGCAGTTATTAAGCCATCATTAATAAGTCAGGAATGAGTGCAGCATCTCGGTTATGAAGCAGGTCTGTGTGTGTGTGTGTGTGTGTGTGTGTGTGTGCGTGCGTGTAGTGCAGGTGCTAGCAATTTAGGTGCCATATAAGCACAAACGCCTTAAGGACAAATCATTAACAATAATTCAATTTTTCCCAGTGCCTTTATTTCCAAAATAACTTCTCAATATGAATGTTTTGAAAATAGTTTCAAATAAGTAAGAGGAAAAAATTAAATTTTGATAAAACATTATTTTTTCCACATGGTATCATCCTCAATCAACAGGATTTTTCCCATAAACAAAAAATTTATTTTGTCTTATATTTGGTCATTAAATCTCCAAAACAAATGGCCCAGTGATTGTATTAAAATATCTTATTGGCTGTTTCGTACACGTCTTCACATAAATGTCTTTTCAACCACTAGAAAAAGACGTCTTTTCACCTTTCACTTTCAACTAAAATGGAACGTAGTTTCCACAAACAGCCTGGATGTTTTTTCAACGTCTTTTTTTTTTTTTTTACAAAGTAATTTATTTCTAGGTTTTTTGCCAATTTTTATCTCCTTCCCAATGTAGTGGTAGCCAATTAGCCCATCCCCTCTGTTAGGCCTCTCCCCATCACTTGCAATGTCCCTGACTCTAGGAGGGTGCAGGCAAGCACAAGCCTCCTCCGTTGTGTGTGATGCAGCCACTGCTTCTTTTCGAACCACTGCTGATACACCGTCACTGAAGAGCCTAACGAACTTGGAGGAAGGCACACAGGGTCCCCAGCTCCGATTGGACCAATCAGTAGACGTCTGAGCCAGCGGACATTGCAATGTGAAAGTGATAGGGAGAGTGAGAGCGCCATCTACCCGCCCAGAGAGAGCACTGCCAATTTTTGCTCTCTTGGGCCCTGGCTGTTGATGGCAAACAGCATGACCGGGATTCGAACTCGCGATCCTCGGGTCATAGTGGTAGCGTCTTTGCCCGCTGAGCCACTCGGGGGCCCCCTCAATGTCTTTTTAGTATGATTTTGTGCCAAAAGAATTTGAATTTCATAAATCAAATAAAATTCAATTATGAAGTCAAACTCATAACTTGAATGTATATATAATACTTTACATTTTCTTCCATTTTAAGTCAGTTTCATAGTAATATAATGTGGAAAATTCAGATAAAAACATGCTGCATAACATGTTTCAAATTCAGGTCATCAAATTAAGATTCAAGTCTGGAGACACTAGAGTCATTAGAGTGCTTAGGAATAGCAAATGAGCACAGATTCAGTTGTCACCATTTCAGCTTTCAATAAGAATGTGAGTCCAGTCTCCTTCCACAGGCCAAGAAACTCATCAATGCTTTCTCTACTTAAAGGTCATTGAATTCACGCTTCAATGTGGCACTAACAAATACTAACACTAGCCAGTTGGCTATACAAGCTAGCTAGCAATCTGACTGTGTTGAAGACAAACAATTGGCACAAACACATAAATATTCAATTAAATATGCAGATAAGCTTTGAATAATTTCTTATCTAAAAGCAGAGAATGAGATTTTGAGATGAGATGAGATTTTGCAGTGTGGACAGGGTTGCCAAATCCCAAAGAATTCTCCAGCCCAATGTCTTACAAAAAGTCCCCTCACAGCTAAAGCTACCCCAAAACTTAAAGCCTCCACTGGCAGCCATTAGAAGTACCCTTGCACTATTCTTAATCTTCTTAAATCTTATTTTTATGTTTTAATTAATTAAAATGTATGAATTATTTTAATTAATTAATTTTAATTGATTAATTATAATCAAACATTCATTATTTGAAGGAGGAAACGGTGTTTAAAAGTCAGGTCCATGTACCAAACTCTCTTTATTCAAAAGTTTGACATTCTATTGAACTTATAATGTAGTTAATATATTGTAGCTTGTGTTGTGAGCTTTTGATGGGATGAAACTCATTAAATGTTATTCTTAATTGTTAGGAAACAGGACAAATGCTCACAATGTTTCAACCCAAGTCTTACTAAATTGCAATGTTTTATTATATATAACCAGTGTTGAGGTTGTTACTCAAAACATAATTATGAATTACTAATTACTTTGCTAAAATTGTAATGGGATTTCTTTGCTCATTATGTCTGGGAAAAAGTCATTACTCAGGAGTAAAGTAAATCACTCATGCTGAAAAGAGTTGTGGCTAAAAAGATATATACATAGTGTGTATGCAGTGCGCTGACAAATAGTTTGCCACTGATTTAGATGCATGTCTTTTGCTCGACAACACACAGTTCATACTTGATTAAAATGTATTTTTGGATTGAGGTTGATGCTCTCTCCTCTTCAGAACAGATTTTTTCCCATTACCCATTAGTTTCCATTTCTGAGTTTATGATGGCAGTCAACATGAAGGCTGCATACATTTGATTCTGCTTTGACGAAGCTCAGGTGCTTCAATAATTACAGTTTGGAGATCTTCTATCTGTCTGTCCACAGCTGGAGTTCCAATAACACTCACAGGGCTGGCACTAGCTCATGAAACCTGTTAGCCATTGTGGCTAAGGGGCTTAAAACTTTCTTTGCCACATAAGAATTTGACTAGCCACAGATTTAACAGCTACCTGTGGTGAAGACAGTTAGCCACAGTAGCCACGCTTTAGCCACAGTTAGCCAATCTTAGCCACAGGCACTTACATGTACATCATATCAGAAATCCATTGGTGTAATTGATTTCTGATCATATTTACAGATATTTATAGATATTTACTATCTGTAGGGCAAATAAGAGTGATACAAATGGAAAATATAGAGCAACAATTGAATTAAAAATAAAAAAATTCCAATGTGTACAGCTCTTTGTCGACTTGTTTATTTATTCAAGAGACAGTCTCTCACAAGCCTGGGAATAACTGTAAAAATACTATCAATGAACGAACAGAATTATGGGATACTATAATTTTCTATGCGCGAAACTTCTCAACCAATCAGCATTTAGAGACCCACCTGTCTATGGCATTATATTTGTGCCACAATTCTGAACGCGTGTGCGCGATGTTTTGAGTGAGCAAGAAGAGTTTTGCACGTTCATGAACTCAAGAGTGTATACAAATCTCTCTCCTGCACGCTCAACATTTCTCTCCAGCGCTCAACAATGCCCTCCCGCACGCTCAACATTTCTGATCTGCACGCTCGCTTTGATTTGTACCGCGCATGAGCATGTCAGTTTTATTGAATTTATTGAATCGGAGTCGTTTTTAGTGAAGGATGAAAACTTTTGCACTTTAATTTATTAAATGTATGTTTAATTGTTTGTTAATGTGAGGAATGGAGACTGGAGATGTATATATAATAAAAGAGCTTTACTGAAGATTCAGACTGTACAAACAGGCAGAGTAACATAGATGCATACTTACAAGGCTGAAGTATCCAGAGGGCTAGACTGAGGCGAAGTCGAATAGCTAAGGCACGGTCAAACACAAGGCAATACAATCCAGGCAAAGGTATCCAAACCAGTAGGCAAGAGCAGGGTCAAGACATAAGAGGTAAGTATACAACAAGGCAAGATAAACAGAGGCAAGGAGAACGCTTGGTAAGACACAGAGTGGCAATACTTCGCATGAGACTGAAGGTGAGGTGAGTATTTATAGACAGGTGAGATGTGATCCAGGTGATGTCAATATTCCAGTGAGTGTGACCTTTGTACTTGTGTGTGATTGGTTGTGGGAGTTTGGGGTTGGTGTGAGGCATGCTGGGAGTTGGAATTCTCGGGTGTTCGGTGAGTCCTGACAGTTAAAAAGAAGTCATTTACGTTTTTCGCACTTTGCAGGATTACTTAGTAAATGGTGGATTTACATAGACGATGGGTAGCAGATGTGCGTTAGCAACAGCAGGGTTGCCAGGTCCCCAAAAATCTTCATCCCAATGTCTGACATAACGCACCCTATACAACCTGACACCAGCCTAAAATCTAGAGCGTCCAACCACAGATATTATTGTTAGAATTATTATTTTTTATTATTAGTAGTAGTAAATTTAATGTAAGAAGAACATACCTCCCTTATTCCTTTTCTTTGCATTTAAAACATCCCCATCTGTATACGGGGGCAGCCATGACCTAGTGGTTAAGGATCTGGTCTGGTGACCTGAAGGTCGCCGGTTCAATCCCAGGGCAGATCATGACTGAAGTGCCCTTAAGCAAGGCACCTAACCCCCAATTGTAAGTCGCTTTGGATAAAAGCGTCTGCTAAATGTCGTAAATGTAATGTATACTACCTTTTAACTCCTTATGGTTTTAACACAGTTATACACTCAAAATGTGTTACATTAAATGTTTGTTTTTTACGGCTATGACTGTAGTGTAGACAAGGAGTTAAAATAGATTGACCAGATGTGAGATGGTGAAAAAGAGAACGTCTGGTCACCGTAGTTAAAAGGCAGTGAACAACTGAGTGTGAAGAGCATCGGGGTAGACTTACTAGTATTATACAACTCATTGGAATGGGATCTGAACATATAGATCTGTGCATTTAAAACATCCCCTTTTCTCTACTCTAAATCTATATGTTTAGATCCCTTTATTATATAAGGGAGACATGTTCTTCTTACATTATATTTACTGCTACTAATAATAAAAATAATAATGCTAACAATAATATCTGTGATTGGACGCTCTAGATTTTAGGCTGGTGTCAGGTTGTATAGGGAGCTTTATGTCAGACATTGGGATGGAGATTTTTGGGGACCTGGCAACCCTGCTGTTGCTAACGCACATACGCTCCCCATCGTCTATGTAAATCCATCATTTACTAAGTAATCCTGCAAAGTGTGGAAAACGTAAATTACTTCTTTTTAACAAACAATTAAACATACATTTAATAAATCAATAAAGTGCAAATGTTTTCATCCTTCACTAAAAACGACTGATTCAATGAATTCAATAAAACTGACGTCCTCATGCGCATGCGCGGTACCGACGCTGCAGATCAGAAATGTTGAGTGTGCGCAGGAGAGCAATGTTGAGTGCGCAGGAGAGAGATTTGTATACACTATTGAGTTCATGTACATGCAAAACTCTTCTTGCTCGCTCAAAACATTGCGCACTCAGAATTGTGGCACAAATATAACGACATAGAGAACTGTGTGAGTCATGTACATTTCACAAGCTATGACCCACCTATCTCATTAATTATTTTGCAGTTATTTTCCTGATGATGTTGCTTCGGGTTTTTGGGTGTTTACAGAGCAGCAGATAAACTCAAGATGGCGGACAGCTCGCAGAGTATTGCCGGATTTTGTGATTTTCGTGGCGATTAGAATTCGCCATGCGTTACAAAATTGCATTTAGCCAGCGTGGCGTACCGATTACATGTTTTCCTCGCCACACGCTGTCTGAGTTCGCCATTGGTGACGTGGCGAGTGGCCAGCGTGAACCCTGACTCAACAAACTTAAATGGGATGTTGGCTTGGTCATAAACTGTGTATATATGGTGTGATTGTAGACCAATTGTAAAGGAGGCATATTATGAAAAAACTCACTTTTTTCAATGTAAAGTTCAAAAACTGAAATAAGAATCCCAGTCAGTATGTGGGTGATATAGTTCTGAAAACATGACATTTAATGAGTCTTTCAGAACTGGCTCCTCTTACTGTGCAATAAGGGGACTCATTAGAATTAACTCCACCCCTATCTGTTCAGCTCTACTAACAGTTTGTGAAATTTGCTACATCATTTTTACTTTTCTGAAGCAGATAATCTGATTTAACCACATTACAACTGTGAAACCTTTTGTCACAGTCTCTTCGCCATTTCTCTCTTGTGTCCACGGAAAGGATTCATCACATCCATCACATGGTCTCTTCACCTGCTACCTTCTGGTAGAAGATACCTCAACATTCAGACCCTCACTACTAGACTGTCCAAGAGTTTCATCCCTCAGGCTTTCAGACTCCTTAACACACATAGTCTGACTCTCAAGGACTAGATAGCACTGCAAAATTGCACAACACTGTATACTGTCCCACTCATTGCAATATTTGCACATTGCAGACAGCACTCACTGTAGGCTGGAATGTTGCTTCCCACTAGACAATCAGTCAGTATCATGTACTGACCATCATTATGTTAGTCCTGTCCTGTGTGTTAGTCTAGTCAGAGGGCTGTACTATAGTATAGGTCTTGTACGACTGCATGTTTATTGTATGTTGTCACTAAACTTGTGCTCTGTGTTGTACCTGGTCCTAGAGCAACATTATCTCATGTCTGATTATATTTGGCTTACATGTTCCCTCATGTCCCACCATCTGCAGTAGTGTTTTCATTTGTTGTCGAGTTGTTTTTCATGCTTCAAGTTTCTGTTCCAGCCAAGTCAAGAGCCACACTAAGTTTTTGTGTTTATAGCCAGGAGTCTTTGCTTTGTAAATAAATGTTCATCCTCTAACCCTTTGTGACAACAACTGAGGACTGTAAAATGAAACATTTCTTAAAAGAGGAATTAATGCTGACTCACAGTGGCATTGTAGACAAGTAAACATTTGTAAGAATTTCAGTTGTTTCTGCACAAAAAAAATGTAGCTGTGTAAAATAATCACTCCCTGGCTAATGCTGATTGTTTTTTGTGCGAGTTCTGTTTGTGTTACATGGATATATCACTGACATGGCTATAATCTGACTTAGAGTAGTCACATTTGACAGTTTTACTGCTTTGAATGTGGTTTTATTGTCATGCGTGACTTGAGATAGTGGTAGTGAGATGAGAGACTGTGAGGACAACAGAGTTGAAATCTCATTGGCTAGAATTCATGCTGAACCTCTTGGAAGAAGAGGTGGAGTACACAGGATTAGACACTAAAACCTAGCGTTCTGAGCAGGGCTGTTTTGAATGGCTGAGAAAGGAGTGTTATTATTAAACACTGTGGTATTTTCCTGCAGACATTTCATTAAGACCTACAGTGAATCAAACACTTGTGAAAAAAAATTATAACAAAGTCTATCCCTTTAACAATTAAATTGATAGTCACCAACTAAACTGTAGGATCATGTCAAATTTCATCGACTGTTGACTGATATGAGAAGTGATGTCATAGGCTATGCTTAGACTGTAGGCAAAGCGGATTTGTTTCTCAAAATCAGATCTGCTGAGATGACTGTTCACACTGTTATTTGTAAGTGATCAGATCTGATTTGTCGGTCAACATATCACAAGTCTGCCTGGTAACACGGCAGAGTCAGTATTTACAGCCACGCTGTTGATGTGGCCTCAGAGTTGCCAGGTTTGCTGTTTTCCTGCAAAAATGCTGGATTTATTCTAATGCACTGGTGGGTAAAATTTGATAGGTGCTGGTTTTTGGACTACTTTAAAATGTACCATTACTGCCAAAAACTCATAGTCACACAGTAGAAAAAATAGTGTCAGAGATGTCTTAGGTGGACTTTCTAATATTAGAAGAACCCAGTGGAGGGGTCTGAAAATATAGATTAGAGTAAGATTAAAATAATCTTATAACCTGCAGGGTAATAGCCAAACTGTGCAGGAATCTGGACCTCCAGGACTGGACTTGGACATGTCTGGGTTAGTTTTAAGTTTGTGTAGGGTGGCTTTCTATCAGACAGTGGGCTGGAGAGTTTTTCTGGACCTGGCAACCTTGGATGCGCTTCTTGGGTTAGTCAATCTGGATGCCTTGTCATTCTTTATCAAGTTCTGAGTGATGCAAAAGTCACTTGTAAATCCAATTTGAGCAGCCAGAGCATCCGCACTGAGATGTATCTTTACAAATCTGATTTCAAACCACCTCCAAATGTGACTTGGATCAGATTTGCAGAGTTGGATTTCATGTCGTTTTTGACTGTCCTGACAATCAAAAATCAATCAAGATAGATTGATGATCAAACATATCTAGATAGGCTAAAAATCAGATTTGAGCTTGATATCTGGCCATAGAGGACTGTCCTTTTGCTCCTATAGGATAGGGTTATTTTTCTGCATAAGTTAACTTGCTGCTATCTTGCCTGATACACCACAGAAAGAAGCATCTCCCTCTCCCTCCTCTGTACATTTTATTCTTCATAGAAAGAGGAGCTTACTGATACAGAAACATTTGTATGAGATTGCGTGTCACGCAGTGTGAACCCCATCGTCACGTCATGTCATTCAGACCGATTACTTTCCTGCACTGTGAGCATGCAATTCAGGAGCTTAAGCTGTACATGACTGACTATTCACATGTGCACTTCGAGTCGTCATCTATACTTAGTTTCTGAAATCGCACAGTGTTTGTCCAGCTTTAGGCTGCCCTGTGGACAGTTTTGAAATGATGGTGAAAAGGAAGACACTTAAACTCACTGCCATTCTGGACAACACTTGGCACCCCCTCCTTGACCTACTGGTCAAACAGAAGAGCACCTCAGCCTTCAGTAACGGACACGTATACCTGCACTGTAGTAAGAAACCACACATGAGAATAGCCCCAAGGCATTATTGTGGATGCAACAGAGCTCATACACATACACATCACTCAAAAGTTTGGGCTCATCCATGAAATTACAAAATGTTCTATAATAACACATACTTAAGCAATAATACATGAGAGGGAGTGCTATAACATGAGATATTAGCACTGTATGCTGTAGTCGTAGATCAGTACACCAGTGCTAATATCTCATGTTGGAGCATGACCCTGTAGTTTATTATTACGATTATACCACAGTTTCGTTATCACTGTTTATTGTTACATTTTAAGTTAGAGGACAGAAAAAAAAATTTGTTTGATTATCAATCCTCTGCATATAAAGTAGTTCCTCTATCAGACACTCCGCTGCTAAAACGTCATCAGTATGTCATATCATATCATATCAGTCATAATCATCATTTCCCAAAAACTGTTTATTATACTGACAATAAACACAGATATACTTTCTCAAATGTTGTTTGTTGGTATAAATCATGGCTATATTCACATTACCAGGCTGAAGGGACTCAAATCCAATTTTTTGCCTTCAAGTGGCTCAGATCTGATCTTTTCAGGGCTGTGTGAACGCGTCAAATCCCATCTTTTCACATCAGATCTGAGTCACTTTCATATGTGGTTCTAGATCAGATACGTATCAGATCTGTGGACATGTGACTTGAATGTGATGGCATACCTGTTAAATTTTGGATTTAAAAATAAGGGAAATTTTCCGCTACGTATTTTAAGCCGTCCCACCAGCCCAACTGAGGTTCAGTATCCCTTACATTTTCTGACAGATTTACAAGAAATCTAAAATAACCACCTGTGAACCACTTACAATTAGATGATCAGAATCTAAAAGGCCTACCTTTGTTGACACTGAAATGTTGTGGACATTTCTACATATGTAAGTCTTATAATACAGCCTAAATGAAAACACAAAAGGGAATTGAAGCACATTT